>JASVER010000004.1:14161398-14276767 GCA_030449065.1 Oceanodroma leucorhoa | reverse complement strand
GGGATGGAACGCCTCTCCTATGAAGAAAGGCTGAGAGAGTTGGGGTTGTTCAGCCTGGAGAAGAGAAGGCTTCGGGGAAACCTTATTGCAGCCTTTCAGTACTTAAAGGGGGCTTATAAGAAAGACGGCGGCAGACTTTTTAGCAGGGCCTGTTGCAACAGGACAAGGGGTAATGGTTTTAAACTAAAAGAGGGTAGATTTAGACTAGATACAAGGAAGAAATTTTTTACAATGAGGGTGTTGAAACACTGGCACAGGTTGCCCAGAGAGGTGGTAGATGCCCCATCCCTGGGAACATTCAAGATCAGGTTGGACGGGGCTCTGAGCAACCTGATCTAGTTGAAGATGTCCCTGCCCATGGYGGGGGTGTGGGTTGGACTAGATGACCTTTAAAGATCCCTTCCAATCCAAACTATTCTATGATTCTATGATACCCAAGGAAGGGCCTGGAGACCCAAACTTTGGGGTTTTTCAACTTTATCACTCCAGTTAATGAAAGATATCACTTCTGCCTACAAGGTATGCCCCCATTCATACCCTGGGGCCATGATTTCATAGTATGAGGGCAACCCCAACCAAAAATCCCTTCCTCCTCCTGGGCCACGCTTGCACTCGGCTCTGTGCGGTAGCTGCCCTGGGTACTGGGCACAGCTCTAATGGTCCAAGGGCACTCTTGGGCATAGAGAAGCAATGGAGATCTTTAACCTCTGGAACATTTCCCCATTACTGATCACAGTTTGGAGCTGGGTCAACAGTGGTGGTCGCACAGCCAAGGGAAGCCCCAGTGCCGAGCCAGGAACGAGCAGGGAGTTGAAGTAGCACCACCATCAACACTGGGCTGTCACTAGAACATCACAGGATCCCAGGCAATGAAACGGCCTGGAAAGGCCCAGGGGACATTTAGGGAAGGCCGGCTGGAGGCACAGTGTTCTGCTCTCTCCCTGACGACAGCACTAGCACATCAAATCACCCCACAGATTAACTCAACCAAGGCTTCCCGCGATGGGTGAACGGGTGGCAGAAGAGTAGCCCATCCAGTCTCCTTGCACTGTGGAGAGAAACCAGGCGCCAGAGTCGCCTGTTTGGACCACAAAGGCTATGAGCTTTGTCTATCCCAGCAATTGAAACTAATCTTGTACTGATTTTTGAGCCTGACTGGTGATAAAAGAGCGGTCCTGGGCTCACTGCATTCATGGAGCCTGGGGTGGGAGTGCTGAGGCCCTGCTGTGAATTACTGCTGGAGTTTGGGGCGCTTTGGGCTGTGTCAGCCCCGCTGCAGCCACATCCCTGATGGGAAGGGAGGGGAGTCCTCTCTCACATGGCTGCAGTTGCATTTAGCAGCAAGAGCCCTCCATAACAGCACGGGAATGAAATAAGAACGCACACAAACGAGCGCAGAGAAAATTAAAGATGGCCTAGATCAATCAGCAACCCTGGTTTGCTTTTTAAAGAGCTGTTACATGTTGRTGCCCATAGAGAGAATCCATCACTGTACAATGAAGCATCAGCAGCAAAAATGGGATTTTGTGAGTGTTTGCTCTGTGATCTCTAACGTCAAACCCTGTGTCCATCCATGCAGGCAGGCAGTTGCATGGGCTGCTGCGATCCAGGGGCTGCTGTGCTTCAGTCCTGGCAGCCTTGGGTCTGGCTCCGTCCGTGCTGTCTGTGTGTCCCTCCGCCTGCTCCTCTGGCTGCCAGGAACCAGGGAAGCACCCCTGGCCCTGCTTTGCTTCCAGTCTCAGCCCCTACATCAAAGCTAGCGTGAGGTTATCGAGGAAGATGTCTGTGCTGCCAGCTCCCCAGCCGTCAGCTCGGCCAGCTTTCAGCAGGCAGCGGCGGCCGCTGGCACGTGCATGCTGCCTGAAATGGCACAGCAGCGCTTCGCCGGCATGTCTTAGGAGACTGGTGTGTAGCTTGGGGTGCAAGATGATACACTCCAAACGAAGAACAAAGAAGCCCATTTATTAAAAATTTTCAGCCTGTGCAAATCTGCCTGCAGGGTGGAGAGGGAAGGGATGTTACATGGAATAAATGTCTCTCAGAAGCGATCGTACGTAAGCACAAAGTTATGGAGTGACATTTCTAGAGCACCCCACTGCTCAGGAGCCGTTCCCGGTTAAAGGACCCTTGTCACTRCTCTAATACAAATCATAGATGAGCTATTTTTACGAACCAACATCTSAGATGGAAAATACAGTTACAACCAGATGGAAAACTAGTAAGATAGAGCTGATAATAGATGAGCTTTAACACTTGATTCTTTTTCAGACAGCGACTGCAAAAATAGTATGATGGAATCACAYGTTCATTATTTCTCTCTGACTTCAGATAAAATTAAGTGTCCTGTGTTGGAGGAGACTGCACCCAAAGTTTCAAACCCAGCCTGGTCTCCAAGTCTCAAGCAGGCTGGGTCTCCCTTCCRTGCGCCGTCACCAGTGGCTGCTGCTCTGCAGGTTCAGTAACACCCTCGCCGGTGCCTGATGAAGGCTTCCAACTGTGCGGGTACCTGGGTTATGGCTGTGCGAGTACCCTGCGCTATGGCCACCCCGGGAACTCACAGGCTGCAGGGGCTCGTGGTCAGCAACGCTGCTGGGGCGTCACACGACGTCTCCGTGTGTGTCGTCCCCCCCACCACGCAAGATCAAAAAAGTATAACAAGGTAAAAATGAATAAATAATGACAATGTAAAACTGGGTGCTGTGGTTAGCTGTACGCCACAGGACAGTAACAGCRTATTTGAGGTCATTGCTCAGATCTTCATCCTTTGTGACAAGGGGAAAACATTGTTTGGGAAGAGCTGGGGGGCTCTGGCACGGCCACCCCTCCTCCACGGGCAGCAGCCTGCGGGGCAGGGCCGAGCCGCCCGCCCAGCACTGCGTGGCAAGTGGAAAAAACTACTTGGAAACAAGTGCTTGGCCACAACGGGTTTGGAAATAAGCACCGCTTCTGGTCTATTGTGCAGGTGATTTTCTCCCCCTCCCAACTCGTTATAAAACCTGTGAGCTGTGACCAGCTTTCTGGATGCTACAGGCGAGTAATTCTGCTATTGAAACGTTCTGGCTGCGGCGCGGCGAGACCTGGCATSGCCTCCGCCAGCTGAGGCCGTGGCCACAGAGCACGCTTTTCAGCCCAGGAAGATGGAGGCTGGTAGGTGGAAATAAAAAAAGGCAGCGTCTTCCAAATCTGTTTCTGTATGTGCTCTGGGATAAATGTATAGCAGCTGAACCAACYGGAGGGAAGGAAATTTCTGGTTTAATTAAATGAACAGACTGAGCAACCAGATGCTTGAATAAAGAATAAAGAAGAACTGCYGCTTGTCCAGGAGAGAACTTTGGTGCTGGGGGCTGGTTCGCAGATGGGCCACTTTCTCCTGCTCCTGCCCTTGGGGAAAGCACTGTATTGTCCCTTTGCATGTAGGTGACTTGGGCAGACATCAGTGGTGATCACAGGCTTGCACGGGAGGGGAAACTGAGGTCCCCTTGATGGCAGACGCTGGCTCTCCCCGCAGTGCACACCAGGATCACCTGACAAATCCCGWACGGGTGATGCACAACATGCTTTGGGTACTGACAGATTTACAGAAAGCTGCTTAAGGTGGAAGGCAGCTGCACGGCGGCTGTACGAGGCACTTGCACATCCTTATTTCGCTGTGTTCAACTCAACTGAACTAGTTAGACAAAAGGCAATTTAAAAGCGCCTTGCAGATTACCTTGTCCAAGAGCTTCTTAAAAGCTCACACAATGAAAGTGCATTTGAGCTAAAAACATGGCATCAGTCATGACAGTATGTAATAGCTATAATGTTTAACCTAGGASGAATCAGCTCTGTTAAGCGTATCACTTTACAACTGCTGGCACCTGGGAATAGCGTCTGTGTTTCTGGGTCAGTCTTTCAGATCCCAGTTTGTYAGAATAAAAGGGACTGAACCTTTTCTACCTAAAATGTAACACCCCTATGAATACATATGAATACATATGCACACTCTAGTAAATCTAATGGTCAGCAATGCTGCAACAAAAATCATGTGGGCAGCTGGTAAGGGAGTTGATGCCTGTGATTTAATCCATCCCAAAATCAGTCTCAGGCACCCCATTTCAATGCAATTTATGTGTTATGGAAGTATTTCTGCTGCTGAGTTATTTCTGTTGTTTCAAGCTCGATGGTGGTCGCAGCCCCCCCCCCGCCCCATCCTGCAGAGCTTCCCCCCGCCCCACTCTCTGGAAGCTCCATGAGAGCAGAGTCTGAGCAACCCCTGGGTTCAGGGGACCTGAGTTTCACCTTATGCTTTGCTAGCCAAGTCGTCTGACTTCTCTTGGTTTTAGCACAAGATGGCTAGTGAGCATTATCTGTAAGCGAGGGAAAGTACAAACAGCTTTTATCTCTACGAAGCCAGGCAGTGTGTACCCCACCGGCTTGAGGTCAACCGCATCTATCTAGGCGGTTAAAAACTACCGGCCCCTTATCTGCAAAACTTCTTGCAACAGAGAGACCTGAGATACCATTTTTTCTGGCTCTCAAGACAAAGACCGAGGCTTAGGTCTGCACTTTAAAGTTTCATTTTGCCAATCAGGAGTTTGCAGGGTTTGGTGCGTATCATCCCCAGCCAAACAGCCCTGCCAGCGGGACTGCTGTTATCACAAAAGTGAAACCTATTTGAACTGCGATCCTGCTATCGAGTATCCCAGTCCCGATACTGCCTAGGAGAAGCCGGTAGTCAGTTCAAGGGCTAGCACTGTTTGCTTGATAAATATTGATGGTGTGGAGCAAGGAGTACTGCAACACTGCAAAAGGTCCTTAAAAATGTTCAGAGGATGAAAATTGCCGGCACTGTTGTGATTTTGAAGCTCAAATAATAAATGATTCAACAACTGTACAGTTACCATGGGGATGAATTCTCATTGAGCCTAAAATTACCAAGCTGCCGACAAGGACCTATTTTTAGTATCAGCAGATGTGTATCTTTAAAAACATCAGCACAAACCTACTACTGTGTGTTTGTGTATGCATGCCTGCTCGCCTGTAATTGAGTTTTCTGATGCTAATAACAAAAGCAAAACTAAGTAAATGTCTGATCGCTGCAACGGAGAATGCAGCGATTCAAGCTGGGGGCAATAAGAGGAAGTTGCAATTAATACCTGATAAATAAAGCATGCAAAGTGGCCAGATTGCCAGTATGTAACTGAACTAGTAAGCAGAGCCCTATCATTACTGTCAGCTAATGTGCTACAGTAATGGAGTGTCTATTTTCGGTGCCTGTGAGTACCTAATGGGAAGCGCCCGACTGCACTGTCACAGCCCCACGACACAGGAAAACGGAGGCTCAAAGCTGACACACGCTGCTGGCACGGATCCTGCATCTCTGCACTCAAAGCTTGAGTTTGTCAGCGCTCTCCCTCTATTTCACACTTGAGGGAGGTGCAAGGATAACCCCCCCAAGAAAGCACACAGATTAGGCAGGGTGTTAATACATCCCCAGCAATGACATAACGGCAGCCGGTACCGGTGCCAAGTTGTGGAGTGCTTGCTAACCACCGACCGACTCATCCCATCCATGCTGACTCACCACACCGTCAGCAATGCAAATTGTGCCGCCAATTTAAGAAAGGTTAAGGCCCCTGCACCGCTGACTTTGACTGGGTTTTTCTCATTAAGTCTAATAGGACAGGCTGGAGACCTGCCTTTTTTTTATAGCCTAATTTTGCTGAGGGAGAGGCCAGAGGGAGGCTATAATGACGACATCTCATTTGGTGATAAAAGGATGGATTTGTTTTTGCCAAACACGTAGCCAGATAGACATACCTCTGCTCGCCGCTTGGCATGCCAGTGCAGTACATATACATGCAAACGGAGATTGCTAGCAAACCAGCCAAGCAAAAATCAAAAGCAGTACATTGCAGCCGGGTGGAATAATAGGGCATTACAGGAGACATTTCAGCAGTTTTGTTCAAAAATCAAACAAGCTCTTCAAGTTCCTTAAAGGCAGAGATGGAGACAACGGAGAGGACCGCAGTGGTTCGTAGCAGGCAGTAGTGCTCCCTGCCTGCACTGCCGCGTGAGGCGCCGGTCATGCCTCCCACAGAGAGCAATGGGAAAATAATGGCATTTCAGATAAGAGAGAGAAAAAGAATTAAGGATCAAGAAAAGCCCTTGTGCTGAGACACATTTGAAAAAAAACTGTGAACGATCTTCTATCCAGAGTAAATTATCTAAAGAGGCCTGATTAAACCATCCATCGTTTTCCATTTTTGATACTTAATTAGRAAAGAATGGTTAGGTCCTCAGAGTTGGCTCTTTGAGATGTGTTGGCCATATACACTCCGTTCTTGGAGCATATGTGTCTCTATTACAAATGTCTGACTCTGCTAAGAAATACCACTGTGTTCTGCCACTGTAGAAAACACTCCCCRTTTTTTTGTATAATTGAGCTTGTATAATTTGTGGCTTGGGGGAGTTTTGTTTGACTTCGAAGAAGCTGTCCCTGTGGAAGCCAGCCAACCGATATTCCAGATGAAGTTTAGAGATGCTCTTGTTCAGAAAGACTGAACAACTTGGCCATGCTACTGAAGATTAAACTGTGAGCTTCAGGAGATCTGGATATCTGAACTGCCTGGGCTGGCCCTGCCCTGTTAAGATCACACATGTGGGCTCTCATGAATTTCCTAATGCCCTTGCTAAAGGAAGAATTGGATGGTATGCACCAGAGACCAGAGGCATACAGAGCACAAAGACATGTCAGAGAGACGGTCTCAGACTTGGGGCTTATCTGAAGCAAAGGATGTGAATTTAATTCTGTAGCAAACAGAAACTTGACCTCACATTCAATTTTCAGTTTGAACAATTGAAATTGGAGGTTTTTTTGTTATCCAGTCGCAGTGATCTGAAACCCTCAACTTGGGCACTGGACTAGAACATTTTCTGGGAAGTCACTGGTTCACAACAAACTGCTTCTTGATATGGAGGRTGTTGTGGGCTCTTGTCGAGTCCCAAGGCACTAGGTTTACTGCGACAAGAACTGCCACTATGGACACAATCCTAAGAGCACAAGGGATGGGGTCCTTCAAATCTGGGAGAGGGCTTTTCTTCTTGCTCTCTTAGGAGCAACCCTTACCCTTGGGCACACATTAATGTCGCACTGGTTTGTTCCCTCTTGAGTCCAAAGGTATCAACAGGCGATCCAGATGTGAGCCATGGAGGGAAATTAAGAATACTTGAACCACAAGGATGACATCTGGTACATCTGCCYGCCTATTCCAGTCCTGGAGGAAAAGGTGCACATGCCATCCTGAACAGTATCAGCTGAGCAGTGCATGTTCTCTCTGTTGTAGATGAGCAACTGGTGGCTGGGGAAAGACTGTTATTGCTTTTGAGCCCTCACAGATCTCAGTGAGGAAGGGCAGAATCTAGATCTAGAGGAAGCCAAGGAGAACAGTTGTCAACCACGAGACCATAAATGAGAGTAGTACTCAAGATGAAGCAGGGTGAAGCTACAGCAGGAAGAAGTCTTGAAATTACATGCTTGCTAAGGGGCTACATTCATGTAGCCTGGATTCCTTATTCCTAGCTGAGATTTAGGGAAATACTGGGTGAATTCCATGCACTGCATTAGAATGGAATATTTTGGTTTAGGTGGATGTGCTGGCTTTGTAGGATCATAGGATAATTCAGGTCAGAAGGGTCTCAAGATGTCTCTAACGGCCTGTCCAAAGCAGGGACAGCTCTGAGGTCAGACCATGTTGCTCAGTGTTTTATCCAATCTGATCTTAAAAACTGCCAAGGATGGAGACTGCAGCCTCTGAGCAACCTGTTCCAATGTCTGACTGTCCTCACAGGGAAGAGGTTTCTCCTTATATCCAGGACATAAGGATGTGGTAAATTATTTAATCAGCTTCTCTATGCCTCAGAAACATCATCATACACAGTGAGAGTGCTAACCACTGAATAACAGCAGTTATTCAAGGGAAGCTGCTGATGCCAGGATCACCCAGGGCCACGAATCTCAGCTGTGAGACTCTCAGTACCACATGCAGAACAGCAAAGGTAGYCCATGCTGACAACATAAGTACTGAGGTCTTTGGTATTGACAAAAGTTTTGTCATCGTTGCTGAATGTACAGTCAGAAGAACAGCAAGACGATAATAGATATCATTTGTACTTAATTTTGCTCACTGTGATATGGGTTAAAGCACAGCAGCAACTAACGTAAACAATAAAAAAGGTAACTCAAAGAGGAAGGTGTAACTACTGCTTCACTGCTTTCAAAATCATGAGCTTTGCAATAACCGAGGAGTCAATAACCAGGCAGGTTCTGTTTTGTAGCCACAACTATGGAAATAAGACGGGCAGTGCTGGTTTTCCCCTTCTCTCTAGGGCAGGTGGAGGAGTCTGACGCTTCCATGTGCAGCATTAGACAAAAGATTCAGACCTCAAGTGCTGGGGTGTCAAGGAGTACCGATGCGGAAACAAATATGGTCAAGCCCCCAAATGATGTCCCTCCTGCCAGTGCAGACCCACAGTCCTGCAGACAATCAGCGACAGGAAAAGGGCAAAATCCCCACCAGACCCAGACAGTTGCCGAAGCCAAGAGTGCACTGGAACAGAAGGAAGAGCTGGGTCAGTGCTGCCCACGGTCAGTGTCCACATGCCAGCACCCTTTCGTAGACAGTCAGGGGAAGCTGCCTGAGCCTGTCTTAGTTTTCTCTGGCTACTGTTTTTCCTCTTCAGGAAGCTTGTTTCTGCCTACAGTTCTCCAGATGGGTCTCTAACAGTCTTCCGTCACATGATGGGGCTCCATAATTTGCTTTCAAAGCTTTAGTAATCGCTGTGTCTAGGAGTTAGTAAGGGGAACTGAGGCTTACGCATACCTCTGGGTTTCAGTGTAGGTCCTTTGATCTAGAGCGTCTAAAACCATTTTTTCCCCAGAGTCCTTCATGTCCTTGCRTTGGTTCAAATCTCACCTCTTTGGGGAGCATTTTCTCTTGCTCATCTTCTGTTTCTCTTCCTGGCCAGCTCCAACATTTCCTGAGGAGTCTCTTCTCATGGAGCCCAACTTCCAGTCCCACATCCCTCTCCGGAGACAGCTTCCATGGGCAACATCCATTCCTGCTGTTTCATTGTCAGTCCTCAGCCTTACACCCAGAGGCATGTCTGACAGGCTGGCTGGGCTCTCTGCTTCTCACAGAGGGAACCTTGCTCCCCTGGCCATCCCCACCACCCTTCCACCACCCTCCGCAGAAGCCAGCTTTGCATCCAAGCATACATGGGCCAACTGACCACGGCAGGTCAGGTCTCCTGGCTCCACCCATACCACCATGAACAACTAGCAAGAAARTCAGCTGTAACCATGACTAAAGATCTAAAACCCAAGAGTATGGAAGGGATAGTAAGCTATGTAACCAAGAGGGAGCCAAACTGCCAGACATGAGGATGAGAACTGCTGGGGCTCTTCCACCACGCAGCAGCTGGTATGAAGCAGCTGACCAGCATCTGAGATATTGAGTTACCTAGAGCTCAGGTCTTACCCAGTATGACAATCCCTTGAGTTTTAAAGATTTAATTAAGTGGGATTGTCACTTATAGAAGATCACCTTCAGTGTCAATCCATTAATCTCCTCTGCTGAGTCAGAGGAGTTCAAATAAATTGGAGTGGACTACTTGCAAAGTTGAAATTGCCCACTGAAAATCTTTGCTCTTTCTATTTAGTTTTAACATTCAAGTTAACTTCCCCTCTCCAATTTAAAACTTTCTAAAATTTAGGGACTTAAAAGTAGTGCCTCCTCGATAACACAATTTCAACTTCTAGGTGTCTGTGCTTGTTGTACTTAAAGGGGAAGATCTGTTTGTAATATAATTTCCCCAAGCAGATACAATCTGAAACCATTGAATGTTTTTCACCATTAGATTTTGAGCTGAATTTTTCTTTTCTTTTTTTTTTCCTCCTCACCCTGAAGGAAAACTTTTCTTACTCTAGAAAATATAAGAAAAATCTCCAGTCCTGCAAATGAGAAAACACATTGCAACCACATTCAAAAATACTGAAGCCAGAAGAATTGAGACTTTTAATAATAAATAAGTTAAAGCCATTATGATCATAAGGGAGATCTGTATTATGCAGGCTGAAAACTTCAAGTCACTCCTGCATGAAGACATCCTTGAAAGAGTCATTCAGCATGGATATATACCTGACAATAAGGATTTTTGTTTTGTTTAGGAAGAAGCAGATGGATTTTCGCGTTGTTTACAAAAAAGCAGGTGAAACAGAACCCATTTGAAATTCTATTTCTCACAATAATTTGGTGCTTCTGGTAGGGTCTGATCTGCTTTTACTAAGCTAAGACCTGTTCAGGAGCAGCTATCAAGGCAATGCATGCACAGGACATATGCAGTATTGCACTACAAATATTTTTGCCTTAACTTTGACAACGAGACAAAAAGAACAATGGTATTCTTCCATAATTTTTGTTGTATCCTATATTTGTTTCCTAAAAATCTAATTTTAAAGCTATTTAAGAGCACGTCCTTTGTGTAGGACTATCTTTTGTTCTTAGTGTCAATAAAACATCTGCACATTTGACCGTGTGTGCAAGTACTGTTTCAGYGACTCACATTTGACCCCAGGCTTGTGTGTGCACATACACAGGAGCCATGCTATGCATGTTTGCTCTTTAGCCCCGGAACCTCTCTGTCTTCCTGCAGGCTGAAGAGCAGGATCAACACAAACCAAATGTGCTGTGAAAGGATCTCCAGCAAAATAATAGGAAAAGTGAAAAATGGGACGGTGGATCACTTCCAAATCCCTACTGAGGTAGGCAATTTGACTTTCAAAGGTGCTTGACATCTGTAGCTCCTCTTAAAGGGAAAAAAAAAGGRCGGGGAAATCAGATCTATACAGATGCAGAGGTGGGGATTTCTGTCTCCTTATTTCCATTCTGCTACCAGTCTGGCACACTCCAGGCTGACATATTCCTTTTTTATGGGAATAAGATTTCTGTGTCCTGTGACCCAGGATCCAGCCACTGTTCAGGACAGAGCTGAAAGCGGCCGAGGAAGTTTACATCAGAGGCCTTGGAGGAAAGCAGGTGTCAAAGGAGCCTGATGGAAGCTAACAGAAGAGCAGCAAGATGAAAAATACAAATATCTTCTTTTTTACCTTCCAAAATGATGTACAGAGATATCACAATCGTGGGGCATACCTGTACATTGACTGACAGCTGGGTATTGCCAGAATACCAACCGCTAATGCTGCCTGCTACCAATAGGAGAGGATTAAATATTCCCCTCGTTTTCCATCCTTCAGGAAAAGCTGGGGATGTACGGACGGACGGTCAGCCACCTGCTTCAGCACTGCTTGGTTTCCTGTGGAAAACTGCTAGTCTTGTAAAAGGAAAAGGCATTGCAACGTGAATTTAAGAACACTAATAACCCGAATTTTCACCTTAACTTGGAGCCCATGCTTCTGTAGATTTAAGCCTTGAAACTAGGACCATTGTTGTGATACAGATAGAATAAGCTTCGACCTCTTGTGGTAAAATGCTTAGAGCAGCAAATATTTAGTATTAAGCCAGCCAGGATCCATCTCCTCTAATTAAAGCATTTTCATCCTGGTGCTGTTTCCTCACATACCACCAAATGAAACATGTATTTCTCTAGTTCAGTRCTGCTCCCAGAAGTGATCCCATTGAGCTGTAAGACTACAGCCTCTCTGGACTGTAAAATCAATCGGAGGCCACCTTCTGAGGGGCAGCCGATGGCACAAGCCCCGCAGCGTGCCGGGGAGCAGTGAAGTTCCTCGGATCAGGACTGACAGCACCTACATGGGAGGGAAATGAAAGCAGGTCTATTTATTCCCTAACTTACCACTTGGTTTCCAACTGTAAAAGCTCCAGCAGGTTTTTTTTTCCTAGCTTTACAATTGTTGCTGCTATAAAACCTGTACTTGGGGTTGGAATTGAAAGTATTAAACTTATTCATATAGCTGAGGAGCTTACAGCCTTTCTTCAGCACCTCATCACGTAAGTCCTGCCCAGTCAGTGATTACCAGGGGGACACAGAGATGAGGTGTTTTTACGATTTCTTTTGATTGCTGATGTCCTAGTGCCTGCAGTGATGAAGAGTACCTTTAGCTGACCGTATTACTCTACCAGACACCACCAGATTAGATCATGGGAAGCAGAAATAATACAATTTAGGTACAGGATATTGCATAAGGAACAGCTAATGCTGCGCACCTCTGAACCTGTGGTGCTCCATGTCCTGTAGCTCCCACTGTTGTGGAGTCTACAGTGTCTACTAGTGYGGCTTGGGCACACCGCAGCCTTCCTCTCACCAAGGGCACCAATTCCTTCCTCTCCAATTCCTTCCATGGCTGCCTTTTGCCATGGAAATTGCAGAATGGCAGTTCTGTAGCTTTGACAGAGGTGGTTGACGTTAGTCACATAGCTAAAGCATCATTTTTGGAAGAAAAAAAGTGAACCAACCTCATTGACTCAGGAAATGAGTTTGCCAATGTCATTTTTGTGTTGCTGCAAAGGCATTTATATAGTTATCGTAGCACTTTAAGTGGTGTTTTCCAGCTACTTCTAAAACACAGGAGGAAATTCCCATAGAAGCTGAGAGGAATTTTTCTGTTAACTTCATCTGTTCATTTCACTGCAGCTAGGATTTCACCTCTGATTTCTGCCCTATGCTGTACAAACTGAAGATGAAAGTCAGTTGTAACTTGCCCTCCACTCATACACTGCAAGGTTTATAAGAAGTGAAACAGATCTTGGCTACCAAGAAGTGACCGAGCTACAATATTTGAAGCCAAATGAACAAGCAAGTCAAAAGTACCTACCAAAAAGCAACTAAAGAGAACACAGCTACTTAATATTTGGGAAGAGCAATACGACATGGACAAAAAACATGTAAAAGTGAAAGATTAGAACCACAAGCTGAAAATAGTGGCCTGGGTAAGGGGGGAATGCAGGGTGAGGAGAGGAAAATCGTGGGGCCAGGGACTAGGATGGAATGAGGGATGCTCTTTAGATGGAGATGGAGATGGAGATGGAGATGGAGATGGAGATGGAGATGGAGATGGAGATGGAGATGGAGATTGAGAAGCTGCCGACACTGGGACTGGCCATGGCCGGCCAGAACTTAGTTGTGCATTAACCAGCCTACATCCTTCTTCTCTCATGCCTTCCATGAGATGGACTTGCTATTTTCTTTAAAACCTTCTTTAAAACCTGATTTTAAGGACTTAGGGCATAGTCCCTACTTTCCTACCATGTTTATTATGCTGAGTACTATACCAACATAATTTTTACAAGAGTCTCTAAGTGCTGGTGCAATACACAATAGTAAGCTGGAAAGGAGACAGGAGACATGAGAGGAATGGCAGACAAAAATCATTGTACTTGCCAGACTTCTGGCTAAACTGAGTTACTTTCAAGGCTCAGGGAATGGGACAGTAGAAAGAACAAGATATAACAAGGGTGCGAAGCTGAGTTTTGGGCAAGGGGTCAGGAAAACACTTGTTCGGTCATATAGAGAAAACTGAGGAGGAATTAAGCTGCGACATAGCCTGCTAATGAAAAAGCTGTGGAAGCCTTGTGCCATGCTAATGCACCACCACAGAGAGGCGCCTTGGAAGATGAGACTGTGAGCCTTTTGTGCATTTGTTTACAAAATTATTTAAAATCAAGTTTACCCCCAAAATATCAAGGTCCTGCAAGGTCCTGCACCTGGGTCAGGGCAAGCCCCGGTATCAATACAGGCTGGGGGATGAAGGGATTGAGAGCAGCCCTGCCAAGAAGGACTTGGGGGTACTGGTGGATGAAAAGCTGGACGTGAGCCAACAGTGTGCGATCATAGCCCAGAAGGCCAACCGTATCCTGGGCTGCATCAAAAGCAGCGYGGCCAGCAGGYCRAGGGAGGKGATTCTGCCCCTCTACTCTGCTCTGGTSAGACCCCACCTGCAGTACTGCGTCCAGCTCTGGAGCCCTCAGCACAGGAAAGACATGGACCTGTTGGAGCGGGTCCAGAGGAGGGCCACAAAAATGACCAGAGGGATGGAACGCCTCTTCTATGAAGAAAGGCTGAGAGAGTTGGGGTTGTTCAGCCTGGAGAAGGCTTCGGGGAGACCTTATTGCAGCCTTTCAGTACTTAAAGGGGGCTTATAAGAAAGACGGCGGCAGACTTTTTAGCAGGGCCTGTTGCAACAAGACAAGGGGTAATGGTTTTAAACTAAAAGAGGGCAGATTTAGATAGATATAAGGAAAACACTTTCTACAATGTGGGTGGTGAAACACCAGCACAGGTTGCCCAGAGAGGTGGTAGATGCCCCATCCCTGGAAATATTCAAGGTCAGGTTGGACGGGGCTCTGAGCAACCTGATCTAGTTGAAGATGTCCCTGCCCATGGTGGGGGTGTGGGTTGGACTAGATGACATTTAAAGGTCTCTTCCAACCCAAATGATTCTATGATTCTATAGCCCCCCATAAACACAATGAAAATAAACTTCTTCCCCAATGCATTGCTGTATCGCTTATTACAAATAGTGAAACAGTTTATTTTTGATTCTACAGCTTATATGTGATCCACTGCAAAATCTTGTGTGTTGAACAATTTTTTCCTCACAAGGTGGGAAAAAAAAAGATAAAACCTAGCTAAATGCCTATTATGAAAATGTAATTTTATTCCAAATTTAAAGATGAGGTAAAGCGTCTTGTCACTTACTAATGAATAGTCTAAGCATACTGTGAAGGCCAAATGTAGCGTGTATCCAGATCTGCTTTTTGCTTCTTCAGAAACCAAGTAATTGGTATCTGAGGACCAGCACAGGCTAAATGTATTAAAGAAACCTTACCTCTAAAACAACAAAAAAAAGCTTATAAACATGTTTACTACACTGTTCAACCTTTTTTATCCTATTTAGGAAACAAAGTAGATGGTGACTTCTATATCAAAGTTCCTTTTTGTTCGTATGCCCGCATAGCGTAGCACAAGGCAGTATCTGAAAAAGAGAATTTGCAATGAATCAGTGGAAACCTTCTGGCAATATTTCAGTTGGTCCAACATCTTGTAAAACTTGGCTTCCAAACCCAAAATAAGCCACGTTCGATCCATTCCCTTATGAAGACGTGACATGTGCTCTATTTTGAAGAAGATAATTTTAAAGACTTACAGGGAAGATGTGACGATAAAGGCTGCTGGCATGAGCTTAGGATGTTCACATTACAAGTGATGAAGATGTGTCTGTGAGTTATGCAAGTTATCTGAAACAAGTGCCAAAAACCCTTTTACCAAATCATCACACACTCTACATAACACTTAGCTCACTATAACCCTTTTCATACATACATCTCCCAGCCTTGCACAAAGGAGAAAGTAAAAGCTATTTTAGAAGTAATTTAGGAAGCTTAAAAACCAGCCAGTCACTGTGAAATTTATTAGCATCTTTTCTAAGCCTCACTTCAACTGCCAGTTTATTGAAAAGTGTTATTCTAGTAAAATCCTTAAAAGGAATGTCTCGAGGCTTTCAATGACTACAAAGGACACTTGTAAAGTTAGCTGTTCTCATTAGTATACAGAGGCTAGGATTTGGGGAGGGGGAAGGAGGGAGGGAAAGGGGGATGCAGAATCGACGCATAATTATCAGTGGCAAAAAATTCAAGTCGACCATGCCAGCTTTCAGAATTTCAGCTGACAGCCGCACATATACTTTTAACCGTAGTTGTGTAACAACTCGGGCTCCATCGGCCATGCTCAGGTTTTAGCTTGTTTCCTCCAGCTCTTTTAGTAAAGATAATTAAACTACTCATCCTAGGGTCCAAATTCAGTGTCATCACAGCAAATACCTATCTGCCTGAGCATCTAAAGGACAAATACAAGAACAACTAGTTTTTTAGTTGTTGGCTAGTGGTTATATTTGAAGCTAAGATTTCTTTTTACATTCTATTGAACTTTTTTCCCCTGGATTAAGAAACAAACAAGAAAATTTCAAATCAAAATTCATTTGAAGTAAGGACAACCTACACATTACATTATTGTATTAGAGAATAAGAACTAATGGCAGATCTGAATCTTTTCCAAGTTGTGCAAAATGCCACAAAAGCAGCGTAAGTTATGAGAAAAAGGACTTCAGATGTTAGTAATTAAGGAGGTTCTAAAATTTGTTGAACTTCTTCCTTTGCGGTTTACATGCTTTGATACGGAAAAACTGCATTCTACTTATAAATTAATCAAGATAAAGCTAATAATATCATCACATACTATTCCTAGCGCATGAGGAATTCAGTGAGATGTTCTAAAAACCTTCAGCATCAGTTTCTATCAGTAGCTGGTAGCAGAGAAATCTAAAATATTTTGTGGATTTAATGTATTCTTGAAAGAACTAATCACACAAGTAAACGTAGCTGCTCGAATTGCTGTCTTGGACAAAGGCAAACATCTTCCATTTTCTTTCATGTGGGATTGCTACCTTCTTCAAAGGAGAAGCTTTTACCTCAAATTGAGTGGGGGTTGGGAGATTGTTATGCTCCAGTCTGTCTGATGTGTTCAGTTCTGATCTTGAAGCTGATTGACTCCTAAAAACCTAATGTAGGATTTTACCAAGGAAGCTATTCAGAATAGGTATTGGAACTTAAAAAGACTTATCACCAGCATCAAATTCTATGTTTTACAGATTTTTATTTTTTTAAATTGCTGCCTAGACCTCTCTCCCCTCCTTTCGAGAGTCTTTCCCCCCCGCCCTCCCTGCAGAAAGAAAAAAAACCGACACAAGTAACCAACACAAGCTCCGTTCCTTCCCCAATACAAGATACCTAATTTTGGTTTCAGTATGATTTGACTTAAAAATTCCACCAGCCACATTCTCGGCTGCTTGAAGGGGCGTCTCAATGAGCGCTGCTGGCAAACAAAGGGGCTCAGTTGCATCTCCGTGCATTAATAACCGGTGTCCCGCTGCATCAGACTATGCGGATTGTTGTAGGGATTTTTTTTTTTTGTCTGCAAAATGGAGATCTTGCAACTGAAAGAAGATCAAGGGGAACGTGCCCACTGGAGCATCATCCACATAGTTTTGTTCTCATGAACCAAAATGCACTTCCCCTTAACAATGAGACACAGACCCAAAAATAAAAACAAGACCACGTTTATTCAATACAGACAGGTTAATTAAGACAGTAAGTCCTGTAAATCAGGAACACATTTCAAACACTCCGGTACGAAGTGCATATATTTAAAATCAACAGCTGCACCTTGTATTCAAGCCATTGAGTTTGTCGGGGAAGGGTGGATTCAGGGTTATTTTTTTTTTTCTTTTTTTTTTTTTTTTGGTAGAAAAAAAACTTGTTTCGGCTACCTTATGTGAACAATGCATCTCAGGCTCCATTCACTCATCAGACTTTACAATTATAAGTCCAGCTGCCTTCCAGCTTTGATATTCACATTTTTTTAAACTGCTTCATACAGTCACAACGGGAAAAAAATAATAATAAACGTTAAAATAATAATAATAAAAAACCCAAACAAAAAAACAAACCAGCCCGGGAGGGGAAAGGAAACACCTCCCGCCGGGGTCACCGAGAATTATTGCAAATGGCTCCTGGGAGACGGAGCAGCCCCGCGGCGGCCGAGGGACCGGCGGCGGGGGGGTCGGCGGCCGCGGCCGGGCTGCCCCGGCGGGGGATGAGGAGGAGGAGCTCCCGGGGAAGGCGCGGGGGAGGGGGGGCACAACAGCAGCTCGGGGCGGGCGACGTGCGCGGCCTCCGCCGGTTGTAGAGCGGCGGGGCTCGGCGCCGCGCCGGGGGTGACCTTGGGGCTGGGGTGGTGGGGGGGAGCACACCCGCCCCACCCCAACCGACCCCGACCCCGCCGCGCCCGGCCCGTCCCCGCCCGGCAGCGGGAAGGGGGGCCCCGCCGCGGGGGGGAGACTTACATCGCGGCGGAGCCAGCACCGCGCTCCCGCAGCCCGCTCGGCGGGGGGCCCCGCCGCCGCCGCCCCAGCCGCGCTCCTCTGACCCGGCCGCCGCCGCCGCCGCCGCTCGTCCCCGTCGGCTACTGCAGGGGCTGCACCGCCGCCGCCTCGGCCGCCTCGCCGTCCGCGCCGCTGCTCCCCGCCGAGGCGCTGCCGCTGGAGGCCGTGGAGGCCGCCGCCGCCGCCGCTGCCGCCGCCGCTAGCTGCAGCCGCCGGACGGCTTCTTTGATGAGGTTGCCGGAGAGGATGAGCTGCTGCAGGAGCCGGTGGGGGTCCTCGTCCTCCGCCGGCCCGTCGCCCGGCCCCGGCGGCGGTTGCTTCCTCCGGCGGGCGGCGCTCCGCAGCCAGCCCCGGCCGCACAGCTGCTTGGTCACCCGCTGGTGGCCGCTCCTGTCCGGCCGCGGGGGCTCGGCGTGTTGCTGGTGGGCTTGCGGCGGGGCCGGCCCCCGCGGCGCCAGCAGGCCGCCGCCGCCGCTGCTGCAGCGCGGCGAGTAGGGGGCGGCGCGGTCGCGGGCGCTGCCCGGCCCCAGGTGCTTGGGGGCGCGGGGCGGCGGCGGCGCCCGCTGGGCGCTCAGCTGCAGCACCTCGCCCAGCTTGGCCACCAGCGCGTCCACCTCCTTGGAGCCCGCCTGCCCCACGGCGACCGAGCGCTCCAGCAGCAGGAAGCGCTCGCCCGGGCGGCACGGCATCTCGGCCGGCGCCCTGCCGTGCCGCAGACGCAGCGGGACCGGGGCCGCCGCCCGCCGCCCCGTGCGCACGCGAGCACACGCGGCTCCGGCGGCTGCGGTTGAAGCTGGAGCTCGGCCCGCTGGGGTTGGTTTGTAAACAATGGGTGACGCGGGATCCCGGGCGCCTCCCACTGCGCCGGGCGGGGGGGAAGCCCCCGCGACCAACCGCCCGCCGACCGCTCCCGGCGCCGACACCCCGCGCGGCGGGTGGGGAAGACTCACCYGCCGGCGCGGGGGCGGCTCCCGCGGCCGGAGACCGCCGGCCGGGCGAGGCCGCCCCGCGCCCACCGGCCACGCCGCTCCCCTTCCTCCCCCCCCGTCTGCGCACCGCGTGGACCGGCCCGCTTTCAAACCCCGCACCTCGGGTCTCGGGGGCGGGGCCAGAGTGATTGGCAGGAGGGGTGTGAGGGGGCGGGGCGAGCGGTCCGGCTGAGGGGAGGCGCGGGGCCGGCAGGCGGGCGGGGGGTGGCGGGGGGTGCCAGGGGGCCTGCCAGGCTGCGCGGGGCGAGGGGGGCCCTCGCCGTCCTCTCGCCGCAGGACAAGTGCCCGGAGGAGAGGCGGGGTCGCACCGAGGAGGGCGAGCGGCGCCCGGGCGCAGAGGGAAGGGTGGGCGCCTGCCCGAGGAGCTTCCTCCGGGCGCCCGGCCCGCCTCCCGGTCGGTCGGTGGCGTGTCTGCCCCAGCCCCGCCGGCCTGACAGATGCTGCCCCGGGAAACCGTGAATAGTCTGAAGGGCTCCGTGTACGAGCATATGCCGGTGCCTCTGTAACCTTGCTGCTGCACCGGCGAGACGGCACTTGTACGTGTTTCTGCTTTCCCTTTAACACTGCACGTGGAAGCGGTGCTTGCATTTTCCTAACAGGGCGCTGACACCACGCACCAGTGCCTTCAAGAGCGGATCGTTACGCTGCAATTCCAATTCCCTTTATAGTCGTCTCCCACAAGATGCAGTTTTGAGATTGCAACACGTTCATACTACAGCGCCCGGTTCTGAGACCACAACACCCGCTGTGCTGCCGCCGGCACACGCGCGGCAGTCACGGTTCTGCTCGGTATGCCTGCCGTGTCCTCGCATCCAGCAGCACATTGATTTTGGGTTTAATTCCTTGGCATAGAAATGCCTTTGGGGTCTCATTTTCTATCACTAGAATTAGCAGACATGAAGCAAGTCTGTGTGGGCGTTCTCTCAGGTTTTCTACCTGCCTGTGGTTTACTTCATCCCCTGGACCAAGGCTCTGTCCTGCCTCTTCCTGTCCCAGTCCCATTCCTTCCCTTGAATCCGTCACCACGTCCTTTAAGCGAGTGCTGAAGTTTCTACGATGAGCCTTAAATAACATTTTCTGGATGTCAAAACACTGGGGGCATAGTCCAGAACACGCTCATTCACGTAACTGGGCACGGGGTCATCACCGCTGGGGAACCTCTAGTAAAATGGAAGGTGCTCACACGCATAGCTGCTATCAGCACCGTGCCCTTGGTTAATCAGTAAGCAGCTGGCAAAGGAGAGGGCATGTCCTTTGGTCCGTTTGTCCATGTTTTCCTGAGCTGCTTTCACTTGCTGCACAAAAAGAAAGAGACCTTCTGTGTATGTGCACGTGTTTGTGACCATGCCTGTCACCTGAACATGTTGCTGGTCCTCCAGCCTAGGTGTCCAAGTCCATTACTACATTTCCAGGCTGGATTTATGTGAGCTGGGCATAAAACATGCTACCTAATTGCATATTATTTATTCATATATTTATCTAACATACTGATACTTTCTTATTTTCAGTACCTTCTTGGTAACTGGCCATTAAACCTCAGATCACATTGTTCTACAGGTAATGAAAAAGTGGGATCTTGTTTCCCCACACCAAAATATTTTTAAGAAAACACTTCTAGCCTTGTTCCCTAATTATGCAGTATCTTTTCAAGTGAAATAAAGAAAGACCTACGCAGATGCAGTGAATGGATCTACATCAACTCCAAGGGAGATCTATATTCAGAGCACTTCTGAGTAGGTAATCTGGTATTCTGTACAAGCAAAACTGCAATAAACCAGTACAGCTTATTCCAGCCTTTTCTTCTCCTCCCACAAAAGCAAAATAAGCTATACCAGCAAAAGCTCAGTGCTGTTTGTGATTACATCTACACCTGGGGCTTTCATGAGCCCAGCAATGATAATCACAAATGCTTCGTTGCATCCCTAACCAACAGCAGCGCTGGGAAAAGTTTGCAGGATAGAGCAGATCAGTGCCACGGATAGAGAGCTCAGAGCGCAGTCATTAGCAGAATCATGATGTCCTCAGATCTTTTTTAATGCAAAACTTCGGTGATGACTGATTGACAATCGACTGAGTAAGTAGCTGCCCGGATCTTTTAGGACTAAACCCACTGAAAATATTTACACTGAATGCTACTAATCAGGGTTAATAGTTTTACAACCTCAACAAAATGAGTGTTGTAGATTTGCCTATCTTAAGGAGTTGTCAGGAGAAGGGCCTTTCAGATTATGTTCTCCTAGAGGAATCGGGAACCTCAGCCATTGCTTTGATATTCTAACCACTCTCTTCACAGTAAAAGTGAAAGACAAGAGAAAAGCTGAAATGCTGGAGAAGACAGTATATCCTGTGTCAGATCTGAAGTTCTCCCTCAAAGGTTTGCTTATGTGGGAAAAACTATKCCAAAGAGGGCTCAGTATGAATTTACATTGTGCTCACATCTGTGGAGCTGATCTCAGCATGTCAGCACCTGGAGTCCTTTCTGGAGTCAAACCCCAATCCATGCTGGGAGCAAGTCTAAACTGTCTGCAGCCACCATCAGATGTTCCCGGCAGAAATCACCACAGCAGTTTATGAACTGTCAGTTGTTTGCTAGTGCCTCTCTGCAGAAATGAGAACAACTTCAACAGTGGGTTTTGCAGTAAAGTGGCTGTCGTACATACAGGTGCCCTGATGCAGAGTTTGTGAGCGTTAAGTGGCAGGGTTGGCTGCCAGGAAGAGGCTGGGGCTTCTTCAGTTGTAGCCATCAGGTCATTTGGCAGAGTCCTGAGTTAGCTATAGGAAGGCATTCTCATTTAGATTGGGAGAATTGCAGCCTAGTTATCATACCTTGTCTTCTACTGCTGGTGATGAGTTCTGAGCACTGCTTTTACTTTAGCAGCTTACCACAATAATTTCAATTAAAAAAACCCCAAACCCAAAACATTAAGGATAGGGGCAGGTTCTTTTAAAAATAAAAGGATTAAAAGAGTTGCAAAACAGTTGACAAGATTTTTCTGACCACCACCAACATTTTTCTGAGCAATAGTTTGACAATGAACGTTGCCGTGATTCTTTTTTTTTTCCCTGATACATTTCTCTGTATTGTCTGTTTCTGTTCTGGGATTGCCAAAATTCACACTGCAAATTGATGCCTAAGTCATTCTATTAGCTAGATGTTACAGTTGCAAACAATAATTGGTTCCTTTATATTATTATTGTTCATCGGCACTCTCACTTTATCTGTTCACATTTTTAGAAAATGGTCTTTAAGACGTTTTTAGTAATACTTGACTTTCAGATATCCTTAGCAGGGGACACAGTCTGAGTTTCATAAACAAGTACTAATCGTATTGATTATGTGGCCATGTATAAAATTTTGACACAATTTTATAGCGTTTCCTGACGATACATTTCATTTTCAGAATATAAAGGTCAATTCATATATCTTACCTTTTGTACTGATCCTGACAAGGTGGACAACTGGAAGTGACTTCTGAGCTTTAAACCTATTAAGGACAAAGAAAGAAAACCCTTAAATCCTTTGAAGTCCGCAATCCAGTGTAATCTCAGTCCTTCCACTACATGTATGTGTTCAGGATCGTGCACACGTTCTAACCTGTTAAGGAAACYCAGTAACCCAATCAATGTGAAATGAGAAATAATACTTAATTTGTGCAGGTGTTTACATTTCAAACCCTTATGCCGGAGCTGTGTGATCTGTGATCTCAGACACATGTTGTGTATAGAAATAAATCGGGTTGATAAATTCATGACGAGACTATGTAGTGTTGCATTGCAATGGTAAAGTATTTATAGTGTTGTTTACAAAACAGTAAGAGGGCTTTGAACTGGGTGAACCCAGTGACTAGGACGTCCTTTCTAGTCCTTTCTTTCTCCAGGCATTTCTCACATCTTTTATTTTCAACAGAAACTTCTGTCATGTCTATTAAGTATGCAAAGCTTCTCTTCATTACAATAGTGTCAATGAAGGATGCTTGTGCAAAGTAAATTAATTTCCTGTGCACACTTCAAATGCAGAATGGGGAGAGGCCAGAACACCATCCAAATAAGACAAGTTTAGGTTCCCCAGTAATTGTTTTGTAACCTGCATTTGTAATAGATTTCCAAGAACAAAAGACATTCCTTTAGAAACAGCAGAGGTTGCTAAGTGACACAAATGTATTTACTGTGTCATAACTTGCAAAAGCCAAACACATTAAAACAAGGGAATTAATAAGCAGAAATGTCGTGAGTCTTACCCTGACTCCCAGGGTAAATATAAACCTGTTAGCCAACAGTTTTACGTGGTTTTGGATGCCCAGTTTGGGACCTTAGTGGAAACGGGAAACATTAGTTGCTTTTGAAAACGTAGGCTTTCATCCTTAAGAAATCCAAATATGCATATTTTGTCCAAACACAAGAACCTGCATTCAGATGTATGGGATTTGTTTCTTTCCTGTATTGTTTCTGTTTATCCCCAGTCAATTACCTTGCATGTAGGGATACCGCTTCCTAGCAAGGCTGGGAACTACATCGTCACTTGTGAGGCTCAGTTACTCCTTTTTGCTGAAGTTATCACTGTTTCTTACATCTTTTAGATACAAAAAAATGGTCTTTAGGGGAAAAGCTAAAGCTGGCACCTTCTTCTACCTTCTCATCTTCTTCTAGCGTCTAACACACCAAACTGCTGTATCCCAGCTCGTCCGTGCACTCAGGATGCATGTCTCCTTTGGAGGGACCACAGAAACCTTCCTTTGGCCTGATAAGCTGATCCTTCCCTTTCCCTAAGCTGCAAAACCTCTTCTCCCTCCTCTGATACTCAGAAGATGCTGCAGATTCCCTGGGCCTGCCCCAAATGTGCAAAGGTGCCTGGTGTGCAGGGATTGCCTCAGAAGAGTGCATTAAGCTACCTGTTTATTAGGAGTTGTCAGGTTGCCTTGCACAACAGCCTCTGCTAGTTTAGGAATGAGACAGCAGGCGTGGGAAAGGAGCCTGCAGACGTCTCAAGGATGCACCAAACTACGGGGCAACCAGGTCTTTGTTTGTTTATTCAAATAATTGACTCACTTCCAGCTTTCCTAATAACCGGAATACATTTTAGTGGTAACATTCTATTATAAGCAATGGGCTGGTGTAATTCGTCGTGTGGCCTCTTATGGATTTTCCATATATGCAATTCCTGTGAATAATTTCCATTTGTCTGATCTTTCCAAATATTAAAATATAGGAAGCAGAGATGAAAGCAAAATATTGAACCACCCCCGAAATCCCATGAAAATAGACTTTTGTGACATCTTTTGAAATATACCACAGATTCAAAAGAAAATCCCATTCACCTTTTGTCAAAATTCCCTGTACATTTCTGTTCTGACAAAATCCCTGTGCTTGCTATTATACCTTCAACTGGTAATTGTTTGTTAACCAGACACATCTCTTGACAGTTCTGTTAAAACAAGCCTATCTACAGTGAATACTGAAAAGCCACAATCAATAAACTAGTATATAGTGATTACAAGTAATGAGTCTCACTCAGCACGTAGGCCAAAAAATAAAAAAAAAAAAGCCTCTTGCCTAATTGTGTTTGAAGTAGACTTGTCTAAAATTAAGGGAGCACTTGTCCCACAAGAACTGGGGCCAATTCCACTGAATCAATGGAACCTGGGCATGACTGCCAGCTTTCTTCATTGAAATCCCTCCTTCAAGCATACTTTTGATATTAAGCCATTAGAAAAAGATGACTCTTACTTAAAAAGAAGAAAGAAAACCAGGCACCACCGAGATCTGATAACCTCTTCTTGTTTTGAATCTGAACTGTGGTGTTTGCGTAATTTAGGGCCCGGACTTGCTCCTCACAGAAACACGATCAACCTTCGGATGAGAAACATCTTGGGGCAGCTGCTGTGGTTATAGATACAGTTACATTTTCTTCTTTCTGCTCCCTGACCACCGCTCATCTAGTTTTTCCTTTTCTTTGTGGTATTACTCATCTCGTCCTGAATTCCTCAGTTTTCCTGTTTATTCTAGTCCTGCACAGCACTATGATGTCCATTAGTGGTACTACAGCTATTTTTCTCTGCAACAGTCTGTGATTAGCAAAAGATTTTAAAATCAACAAACTTCATATCCATTTTTCTAAAGTCTTATTAGCCCCTCAGAACAAGACAGGTAGGTCTAGCTTCTTGAAACACCTTCCCTTCTTCTCTCTAAAAAAATTATGTGTGTGACATCCTGATTCCATTGCACCACCCGCCTTTTTACATAATACAGTCCTTTTGATCTGCTTGCAATACTTTTCTTCGTGTTTTTTTCCCATTAACTTTTAAAAATCCACATGCATTTTTGAAGACGTGGCTTATTTCAAGCTTTTTTTTTTACCCTGTCTGCTTATTTTATCTTCCAGCCACCTATTAGGACAGCCTGATTTTCCCTTATTAAATCAAGCCAATATATTTAGACAGTGAATTTCCCAATAGCAAAGTCAACAAAAAAGATCCATAAATTATTACATAGTAATAATTTCCATCACATTAACAATTGTGTTTTCCTATATATTTTGTTTACGGCTAAATTCACCCTCAGTGGATAATGAAAAACAGCCCTTTAGGTTGCAAACCTTTCAGCATATGATGTCCAAAATAATAGATTTCATTTGATCCTTGAGTGCTATTATACATGCATAATTTAGAGTAAGTAAGTATCACAGGTCATGTCACTTACCTCCTTCTGATGTAGGGCTCTCAAGACTTTTGGATATAACAAAAAGCTCTGGCTTACAGTGAGAGACATGGAGAGGTTCCTGCCTCATTGACTTTTTCTCTCTTCAGGGTCCTGCTGAACTGCCACAGGGCACCCACGTAAACTGGCCGTGATTTTAATTTTCCTTTATAGCAAGACCTGGATTTGTGGCAGTTCTGTAGCTGCAGAGGAGTGGGCTGAGTCGCCCCTGAAGCGGGAAGAGCAGGCAGTGGGCAAGTGGGTGGGAGAAGCTCTTGCACCCATCCCAGTGTGAGCATTGCCTTCCCACTTGGGATCGGAGCGTTGTCCTTGGGTTGAATGGAGACCTGGGGGATGAAGCTTTACAGGTGAAGTCCTACGGGAGCCACTGCTTTTTGCATGATCTGAATTGTTCTTATTGGACTCTCACTGTTGCTATCAATAAATGTGCTCTCCTTTCTTTGAAGACATTCAGCATTTTGGAATAGTTCCCCCCTCTTCCCTGTCAATAGCATTGTTTAAATTAAGAGCAGCAAAACAAAATTCCTGCTGATTATGAAGAAACTTTTTCAACACTTGAAAGCCAAATAGCAATAACTTTCCTGCCTCACTCTGTGTTTCCTCTTCCCACCAGTGACAGCTACAACACTACAATCGTTGCTACTGGACATTTTGATTCCCGCGTTACATGCTTTTTGCTGAAAGACGTGACTGTATTTCAGAGGGGCGAGTCATGGGGATTTGAGTGCTTTTTTGTCAGGAAAATTACAGCTAGCCCTCCCCAATACTCCCTGAGCACTGAGTGCATTTTGTTGGGATTTACAAGTGATCTACGTGCTCTTACAGTAGCTGCTTCAAAACCCTTGCTAGTATATAAAGGGACACTTGCAGCCTCTGCCCCAGGAGCATGTCTTTTTACCTTTGCTTGTGCCTCCTGCAGTAGCCACAGCTTCAGAATGCAAAATGTTTAGTAACAATATTGCTTTAGGGTTTCTGACCCCACGTGCCTGCTGCCGTGCCGGTGTTGCAGCCCTCACCATTGTGCTAGCAGAGGTGTGTGTTAAGCCACGCTGGGAGCCAGTGAGCAGTTCCTTAAAAATGTATCTTTGTCAGGACTCTTTAAAAATGCTGGATCAGCAGAAACGAGAMATGCTGGGGCAGAGGAGACCGGGGCTGAGGAAGGATGATGGGACAGGAACACTCAAAAAGTGAGTTTTACCCATAAAAACTTCACACCGTAAAACCATGGACTGAGATTTCTGCCAACCTTAGTGGTTCTTAGCAGTACCGCGAGCTGGCTGTGCTATTAATTCTGGCCCAGGCGTGAGCAGGAGCCCTCCGGCAATAAGGAGGGAGGAATGGGAAGGCATTGGAAGACCAACAGCATTCAAATGGTGCAAAACTGTGCTCACAGTACAGAGTAGCTGACAAGATCGACACTTTAATATCAGCCTATATCTTCCTGTTAAACTCACTGCCTCAAATCAAAAGCAACCTCAGGCCCATGCTTCATATTTTTTATGTAGCAAGGATTCCAGTTATAGCTGGAATAAGTTATAACTCAGGTTAGCTTTGCAGTGAAATTAAGCCCGAAGAGTTTATAAACAGAAACCTTGATTGCAAAATCGATTTAAAACTGTATAAAGTAGATCTGCTGGCACAATTCTATTTTAGCAATGAAGACAGGACCCCAAAGGCCAACATTTCTAAGGCAATTTGTCCAAGGAAGAAACACCCCTTTTCAGTTAATGAACCATTTTATAAAGCACTTAATATTATTAACTTTCATTGTAACTTTCCTATAAAATACACATTAGGTCACCATCTTCAGCTAGGAAGTCTTCACGCAAGTTATGTACCATCAGCATTATGAGTTCATATATTTCAGAAGTTCCCTCCTTCGCTCTTTTCACAAATTTACCTACATGATCCATTTTAAAATGGTCCCTACTTTGAGTTTGTGTTTCTTACTGAATTACAAGCTTCAAGAGAAAAACTCTCCACTGCGTTTGCCCAGATTTGATGTTGTTGCAGCCTGGTGAGTTTTACTACTTTCATTTAACGTTCAATTGAATAAGATAGTAAATTGGACAAAACAGTGCTAAAACCAGAAGTTGCAACATGGCTAGTAAAGATGCAAACTTATAAATGAGCAACAAAGCTAGGAACCAGGGAAGCTAAACATAATCTGCCTATATGCTTGAGACTACCTTCCTTCTACCTCAAAATCATACCTGACCTGAAACATACCCACACAGCAGAACAAAAATAATTTAAAAATACCAAAAGGAAAAACTCCCATGGCAGTTCCAGCTTTGTGATGACTTTCTTTCTCACAGCTTTCCTACTCTTTATATTTATGCAGATTCTTATCAGCACCGGGCATTGCATATTCTGCTACAGCAAATTGTGGTACATCGGAGTAGGGATTGCGCTGCAGAAAATAAAATGTTAATGATGATGATTAAGGTTTTCCTGGGATTCCCATATGCACTCTTATTATCACTGCTGCCATCATTCAGCTGCTGAACTCTCCATGCTGTGCTCATTGATGCCTCTGCAACTGAAGTAGGTAGGATATTAAACTGAAGATATTTCTTGAAGAGAATGTGAATCTAAATTGCTCTTCCTTCATAAAATCATTCTGAAAGAGCCGTGCAGTCCCAAAATCCCAAAAGAAAAGCTCTTCTAAGATACCAAAAGAGGCAGACGGTTGCATTGCTCAATAAGAAACCCCTTGACAATGATGAGCAGAAGGGAGTGACCACATGAGTATTTCCTGTGCTGAGGTACCTCAGCTTTCGCGGGGGTGTTGTAAGGTGACTTGTGTAACTTGTGGGCAGTCTGGCCAGCACCTCATCGTGGAGATGCCATTTGATAATGGCCTAGCCTGGCTAAGCCAATCTAATGGCAAGTTGCTTTGGAAAGCCCTTCCCCACCTTCACCCCTCTCTGTGTTTCTAACACGTCCCTTGTGCGGGCCCTGGTGCTCTTTGGAGTCACAACCAGTCAGATCAGAGGGCTCAGCCAAGAGAAAACTAAGCCTACAAAAAAGCAATGAGGTTTATATCAGTTTAGCTTTCTGCACTGGATTATTTACGGTTTGATGTAGACCCGTGGCAAAGAGCTGACAGAAAGCATGGCTGGCAGGCAGGAGGGGGAGTGGGGCTTCTCCTTTCAGCTGTAAGCTTGGCTTAACTGAATCATAAACCTCCGGGTGGAGTTTCCCCAAGACACTGACTTTGGCAGTGAAGCTCTTCTAAGCAGTGCCTGCCCTGCTCCATGCCCAGCTGATTGCTCCATGCCCAGCTGATTGCTCCTGCTCTTGTGCTGAAGTTCACAGCCTCCTCCGATGGGCCGGTGCAATCATCCTCTATAGGGCTAGACTATAAATTCGGCTGTGGCTCAAGGTACCTACCTTCTCACGCAACAGCAAGGGTGATGAGTGGTGTAAAAGACCAGGAGTGAGCTGGAGGTCATAGGGCAGGAACTTCTTTAACCAACATGGTTGCTGGAGCCAGTCTCTCATGAAACTACAGTTGGAGGGTTCTCAGTGGATCACGTTCCTTGAGCTCATCAGTGCCTGCAATTCCTCTATGCTTATTAATTAAAGAAAATGCTCTGTGTGGCAGCTATAGTAGTGGATTCAGTTTTCTCCACAGAAAATGTTCTGGTGAGGAAACAAATTGACACATAGCTATCATGGCATAGAATTGTTATATCTATTTGGGGCTTGTATGTGACACCTTGGTTGTACATCATTCAGTCTTGCAGCGTAGACAGACATCACAGAGAGAACCCTAATACAATTGCAGTACAGTTCTTAGGGCTTACTACTGCCCCACATCTCCTTTGCAGAATGGAGCCATGAGATCTGCTCAATATAGACTCATTAGCTCATGTTACAGCCCTTCAGAATCCGTTGCATTAATCATGATTTAGGAATAAACAAAAATCCAATTTCTTCCATGCTGACAATAAATCATGGTTTATGTTGCAAAAAAGAACTCTTAAGAATGCCTATATTTAGACTTGGGCCAAAGTGCCTGAAGGTGTGGTCTTCACAGGCAATCTCAGTGTTTCACTGGGAGTTTGCATGCAGACGGGCCTCCAAAAGACATGTGACTGATGCAACCATAGGACTTGCAGAACTGGTGTCTGAGGCAAGGACCAGTCACCATGAGGAGTTATCTCTGTTGAGGCTGGCGTAAGGGACAAGTGAACTTTTTGGACCTCTCCTGCTGAGAAAACTTCAYCAAATATTTTACTTATAAAATAGTTTCTGCTTGGAGAGTGTGGCAAAGTTCAAACTAATTATTCACTATTTGGAGCTTTTTCTCCCATCCTTGGATGTTTGAATTGCCCAGCTCACAGTGAACGCCTTCTCTTACTACAGCCGAGACAAAATGTGTAATGGATTTTGGCAGATCCCCTCCCACCCCTGCCAATATCTAGAGGAGACTAATACTGCTGGTAAAAAAATTATGAAGAACTTCATGCACAGAGTTTCTCATTCTAATAATAAGGCAAACACGAGCATGATGGAAAGCATTTTCTTTCTGAACCAATTTGTTGTATACATATTGCTGTTTGGGGCAACAAAGAAGCCATTGTAATGTAAAAATGTCAGTCCTCAAGTTGAATTTGTAGCTGCAGTTATCTGATTATATAAAAGGAGATGCTGAAGAACTGTAAAACTCTCAAATATTTATTCAACAAGAAGGCTGAATCCTGTACACACTTTCCTCGCCATGCACATGTGCATGTTTCTTGTATGTCCCTTAATGTGTGCTGCATTTTGTAGCACATTATTTGTGTAATTCGTAACTTTGATTTACTGTATGATTTCCTGAATATATAACAATCCCCAAATAAGTGCCATTTTGTGGGTAGCAAAGTATTTGAGTGCAGCTCACCACTTCCATTGTGTCAGCTAGATCTATTGCGCCAGTATTAATGGCATATTCAGAAGAACTCTTACTCTACTATTGAAATTCTTCTAAGACTGTATTTAGCTTTGGCAAATGTTTCTCACGTGTCTTTGAGTGGCAGTCCATCTTTTGATGTTTGTATTTGCCATCTGGAGATGTCAGCTTTGTCCTACAGAAGAACTATGAAATGGTGCAAGTAAATGTCAAGAAGTGGAAAAGAATATATTTAAAAGGTTTACAAAGAAATGTACCCATAAATAGTATAGAAAAATGAAAGTTTTATTGATGTGTAATGGTATGGACATACTTTTTTTGTTAAGTCACTCTACTACCTGAATTTTTTTTTGATCCTATTGCTATAGATAACCTCAAAAGAATTGTAAGTATATCAGAGAAAGAATATATACTGTAGTTTTAGCTTCTTCATTTTATGCATGTGATCATATATTCAGTATGATCAGGCTCATGGTTCTTCCCGTACTCCTTACACCGAGGCAGATTTCCTGATTTTCATGGATTTTCCATACAATAACTTTTGTGGAAAATATTTGAACACAGGATGATCTACCTGTAAAATATAAAAACCTCCTGGGTTCCTTGGACAGGCAGATGCAAGAATTATGCATTATTTTTATGGCTGTTGCCATTACTATTCATACTTGCAACGATTTGAATGCAGAATCTGTATTTCCTTGAACTCAGTTACAAGGCAGATAAGCATCAGAAAAGATGAAATATAACCGTGTAAAGGATGTAACCTCCTGTTATGCTGCAGTAGGTTTGTTATGCCACCAGCTACTGCAGGAAAACCGCTAACATCAAATTCTGATCTTGGCAGGTAAAAGGTTTCCAGCTGAACTTCATAATTTCCATAATGTGGAATATTTGAAGCTATAGCCACATTAAATAGAATGAGACACAACCAATGGTTATAAACCGCAGAACAATTAAAACTCAATCCCTAGAAATGTGTTAATGTTCTTTCCAGTTATTTATGCTGTTGAGATAGGCAGGGCCATATACAGTACTCAGAAACGATATGCGTTCATCTATGTTTATATCACCGGGAAAGGCGCTGCCATCTGCCCTTAGCGACGCTCTCTCTACTCTTTGCTCTTTGTAAGATGAGCCCAGCTTCAATGTCATGTTAAGATTTATTGCTAGTGATCTGCTTCGAGTTGTTTTCTGGTCACCAGCAGTTTGTTTGGATTCCCTTTTCTCTTCGCTGTTGGCTAGTGCCACCATGGGACTTGGGCTTGTCAGAGTTATGTTATACATCATTAGCTCAGCAGTGCAGGGGGCGATTATTTTCCCATAGAAAAGTAACTCTTCCTCGGAAGATGCATGTAAATCCTGGCTGTTGAGACAGTGGCTTTTGCAAATTTCCTTGAAAGCTGAATACTCAGGATTTTATTCTTCGCTGCCTCACACCTCTTGCTGTCATTTATACTCCTGCCAAAGAACGCTACTGCATCAGCGGCACCGCTTGCTGCGTCTTCCAAACTTTGAGACCACCTGCTTTGTAATCTTAAAGCCCTTGTACACAAGTCTTATTTACTTATTTTAATGTCATTTCAAGTTCATTTCCTTTAATGATCAAAAGTCTGTGGCGTGGTTTAGCCCTGAAAAGGAATGATACTACAGCCCTCGCTGTGTTACGGAGAGTAACTAGGGCAGAGGCCAGCTGGGCGGCAGCCAGCGCCTGACTCCAGCATTTGTAGGCTGGGGAGCTCCAAGGTGAAACATAATCAGACACACTCAAAAACTAGAGGCCATAAATAGAATAAAACAAATAAAAGCATTCAGAAAAATGAGGGCTGCAAGAGCTGGGCTCTTTCCAAACACTCTTCCCTTTTTGGTGACAAAGTCGTCATTTCATTTGTATGGTAATGCAAGTTCTAGCTCTCGGCGCTGCCCTCTCCACACCCGACGCGTGCTCGATTTTCTGTCCTATTCCTTCTTGTGATGTAGTTTGCTGAAAGACTCGGGTACATTCCTGTTAGACTCCGTGAGTTTGGCTGGCGGGGTCAGAACACAGCAATTCTCCGAGTGGATTTGGGGTGCCTTGGTGGCCAGCTGCTGGCATTCCTGTGCTGGGGGCTCATTTTCAGAGCCCGAGAGCTCCTCTGTCATTGAAACCTGTGAGGGCTCGGGGCAGTCAGCACTTCCCCTATATTTCTCCAAAGTTCAGGTTTGATTTGTAGAATAATTTCTCCAGGGTCCTGTTCTGTTCCTGCTTTGCAGGCGGTCTGATACTACAGCAGTGCCTGCTGTTAAYGGGGAACCCAGGCTGGCAGAGAGCCAGGTATGCTGTAATAGCAGCAAAGTTGTCAACCATCCCTCCACAGCCCAAACACTTCAATGCCGAGGTGAGTCCACATACATGCTAATATTCATTAGCACAGAACTCTATTAACCAAGCTGTCAGCCTGACGCAAAACATTTTCCAGTCAATTTTTATCTTTATGTCCTCCGACTTGTCCACTTTTCATTTTCCCCTGATGAGCTCTGCCCATCATTATCAAGAGCAGCACTTGCTGGAGTAGTATGGAATAACCTTAGCGATACCTTTGCTTTCCATTATTTACATTTTATTTTAATTAAAACACGATTTTTTCAATCTCCCTGCACTGTAGCAATATCAATGAAGCTATGTGTGTCCCACCCAGATAATGAAGAATGGTTCCTCTTGTTATTAATCCATGTTATTTGTGAAATTCCAATAGTGTTTGCTTTATTTAACGGCTGCACAAATTACCTCCCAGGGGAGGCTGCAGCCTTATTAAAGCTTACCTCCCTTGGGCCTAATTCTCTTATGTCTTTGTTTCTTGTTAGCCATTTATACTTGTGCAAGGTGTACATCAAATATTAGGAGGAGTGTATATTTGGGATTCAGTAGCATTTTACCTTCATCCGCAGAAACCTACAGTGACCCAAAAGTCATGCCAGCAATACCATACTTCTGGCCAAAGATGTCTTTTGGTGTGTTCCCACTTGCAGGGGTCACTGGGACGCCTGTAGTGTAGAACTATGCTGGCGACCCTTCCAAGTGTACACCAGCCCTGAAGGACCAGACAAGTCACGATGGAGAATCAAAATCCTTACTGGTGGAGACCAAGAGCAACACTTCCACAAGCACTTCAGAGAAGCTTATGCATGTAAGTCTCTGTAAAGGACTTCTTTGGTTGAGATTTTGAAGGGGGCAGAGAGTCCCTTGGTGGAATTGTCTAGGGAGTGAGTGCACCTCGTAKCCAGTGGGTTCTTACTCTGATCTTTTTGTGATGGAGACAGATCTCAGACCATAGCTCCACTAAGGGAAGCATCAAGGCACTATTAATTACAGGTATTCCTTTCCCTGACATTTGTCTCTGCCCCTGCCAGTGCTGCTGCAGGCTGACCCTTTCGTATGTCAGCTTAAAAAAGTAACCCTGGGGGAAAAAATGTGCTGACTTTTCAAAGCTGGACCAGTTTCTCAGTCACTCCCACAAAGAGCTGGGTTAGCTTCCACAGTGGGGCAGTGCACTGTGATTTTGGGACTGGGGACTCGTGGTCAGGACTGATGGAGGAGGAGGGAGGGGGGCTCTGTGGTTTTGCTGCCCATCTTCTTGGTGGTTACATTCCAGATATGGAAATATATTCTAACTGGAGCAGATTTACTGGGGCACTTGGGAGAGAATGACCATTTTGCAGTTGGTGTGTAAGGGTGAATTGCCATATAACATGCATGGGAAGTATGGAATGAAATATCCAAATGTATGAGTGCCTCTGTTTATCCTTACAAACACACTCTAAAATATTACTTCCTGAGAGGCTGCAAGAAAGAAGTCAGAGCAAAAGGAAAAACCAGAATCATTCACAACTGTCAATTAGAAAGTGATGCAGTACGTCAAAAAAGTAGAGACTTTATGAAAGCCAACTACACACTGCAGTCATTTATGCATAGTACTGGCTTGTAACTATTGCAATATGTAAAAGGATAGCAAATAATTAACATAAAACTGGTTTGTTATTACTTGGGCCTGGAGCCAAACCATGTTATAGCTGATTTACCATAAAGGCTTATCTGCACTCGCACTGTTCCCACCCTTGCTCCGGTACCAGAGCGGCTCCAGTTGCAGTAACAACTGCAGAAGCTCTTGTTCGACCAGGCAGGGGCATTTTTACTGCCATGTGGCCTAATCTGGTTGTGCAGTCATGTGTGCACAGCGCAGCGTACGGATGTATGTTTTACAGCTTTTCCTTAGAAATGGCTTTAATATGCATGCCAACAGTCAGCATATAAAAATCATTTCCATCGAGTGGCTTTGGGATATAGGAAAGACAGATTTCAAGGCTAGTTATTACGCTACTGTGATGGGCTTTAAAAAGGAAATATTTTTCCTAGCATGTTATAAATATCTCATCATGCCATTACAATCACAGGCTAGGAAACTATCACAGCTACACATGAGAAAGGCAACACTGCAGTAATATAAAATCTCTCACTCTCTTTTGTTTTCCTGATGGGGAGCTGCAAGAAGGAAAACCTGCTAATGTCCAGGCATTTTCGTGTCCTTTTTTTAAAACCAGAATTGCTTGTTGTTTACCTTAGAAACGGAGGCTTTGTTTGCGGTGTGTTCTGTGCTGTGAAGCATATGGAAATACAGGCAGTCCCTGCTTGAGAAGGCTCCTTTCTCGTTGAGCTACTCCAAGGCTATGTATTCACAGGGGGACCCAGATTCAGGTTTGCGTGACTAACCCAACACATGCACGTGTCTCAGAGGACGCAGGCATTTGAAAACATAAGCCTAAGTTTCTAAAAGTAAGCAGGGAGTTAAACAATAAACCATATCAGGTAGCCTGTTTATTGCCATATGGCTATTTCCACTGCTGTTCTCCATAAAGTCGTGCCAGCACTTTCATTTTAAACACTGTTTTTCATTAGTTTATATAACACAGCTGTAAATATTTTTTCAGGCTGAAACTCGGCATTCAAAATCACAAGGGAGAAACTAGGGAAAAAACCCACCCCTGGCTATGCTGCTTTTGAATGATGTAAAAGTGAAACTGCTGGGAGTGTTGCACGGGACGGGTATGTTCAACTCAATAAAAGCTTTGGATTAACAAGTGGAGGACGTACAAAGCCGCCTCAGCAGAAGTCCTCCACAAGGCAGCAGTCCTGGAGAAGGACAGGGAACGGGCCTGTGTGTTGAATCTTGAACTGGAATGGAAGAGCTCAATAAACAAAATACTAACATAGTAATGCTGAAGGAATATAATTAGTCACCACGTTCTTGACTTCTGCTCTCTGGTATTTCCACTGTAAACGTGGATTGTCTCCATCAAGCATGGGGAGAGCCGCAGATACGACCATGTGTCTTTGTATAAATAACACGGGTCAAGGATCTGATCACTGAGGTTGAGATCATACAAGGCAGCTAAGCCATCTACCAGCCTGGTAGAAAACTACCCTCTTTTTTTTCGGCCAGCCTAGTTTTGTGCCAGGTTAGTGAGCTCAGTCACTCCGGTGAAGCCTCCAAATGCTAGAGCCAATGCAAGCRAAATGGCCAAAGACCCTCTTCACGCCTGTTGATGTAGCTCAGCCCCTTTGACCTGCCTGGGAGCATCTTCCAAGGAAGACATCTTCTCTGCAGCAGYGTTAAGCAGTTGCTTCTCCCTGCTCGTCCTGGACCCCGTGCCACCTCTCTGTTGGGCTGGCACGGCTGTTGGTGCAGCCAGGTGGTGAACTGTGCCCAGGAACATATATCRTTTTGCTGGGTCATTTCCTAAGGCGGTTTACTGCATGGTTACACAAACAGTCGGGCTGGTGCAACTCAGGAGGCTGTAGGGAGGCACGAGTGATCAGCTGATGGGGACAGGGTACACAGCAACTGCTTTAGCCAGCCCAAAGCGGTACTGACACCAGAAGCCAAACCATGGGCTCAAGTTATTATAGTTCTTTCCATTGGCTTCAGTGAACAACAATTAGTCCCCCTATTGCAACCCCAAATCTCAGTGAGAGTGAAATCCGTGACCACTTTTTTCCCATGATTTCAATGGAATTGCATTTAGAGTAAAAAACTCACCCGAGTTTTGATGTTGTTTATGAAGCTCCCATCTGAGGGCATTTGGAGCAGGTACTAAAAGGCTATTTGGGTAGCAACCCACAGAGTTTTTCCCATTTGCTGGCTTATTCACCAGCTTTATGTGATTATTGATATTCTACAAGAGCAGCTATTGGTCTCTGCTGTGACTAGGGATGATGTAAAATAATATGAAAGTAAATCCCTTCAGTCTGAACCAAAGGAGAAAAAAATCTGTGGCTGATAGAGGCTCCTCTGCATCTGGCTCAGCTGAGAACACAGACTGGGAAAAAAGCACTGGATGCCTGGGAAATGTCCACTGAAAGCGAGGATCCAGCCCTCCTCTTCCCCGTGCTTGGCCACGTGCTCCATGCTTGTGTAGCTTTAGCAGTTGTGCAAAGAATGACCCATGCTGGCTCCCCTAAAAGCCATCATGGACTTGCCCATCTGGGTAGGTCAGTACATCCATTAAAACCCCACTTGCATTTAACCAGAATGGAGAACAACTCTCCAAAACCATCGAAGGAGGTCCAACACCTGGGGATTAACACAACGGGCCCTTTAGGCTTGTAGCTCATGCTTATGGCAGGATTACTAAAACCTCACTTATTTTTGGCTTGGTTTGGATCTAGGTGCCCAATATCCAGTGTAAGTATTGAAGTTTTGGCCAGGAACTCCCTAGGCGTGGCGATACCGAATTCCTGCTCAAACCTGCGAGGGTTTGGCTCTTTGAAAGGAGCTTTCAGCACCCCTAGAAAAAATCACAGGAAACAACTTGATGTCTCTGGGAGAAAGATTTGTTTCTCAGACCCTACATCTGAAAAGTGCTTATAGTTACACCGAACCTCACAGAAAACCTGTGAAGCTTAATTAGTGAGTGCAAAGCCCATCAGTGTGTGCACGGTGAAGACTGTTGCCCAGGGAAGGGACGAGGTGGCCCAATAACTCTGCGGTGAGTCAGTGACATTACCTAATCCATAGTACAGCTGTGCCGTGCAGGATACTCACTATAAACACACTGCCTTATCACCTATTTACCGGGGAGGGTGAACTGGTTCAGCTAAAATAAGAACAGGAATAAACCTGCGTCTGACAGCACCTCAACCTTACCTCCACTTATGCTCCGGCACTCCCCGTCCTGCGTGAAATGAACTCCCAGAYGATTTTCTTTTTGTTGTTTGAAGTATTAATTACTTAATTGAACAAAATGAGGGAGGATGAAAATGACCCAGAGAAACATGGTTTTGTGCAGTGTTTCAACCAAAGTTTCCAAGCTGAAGTACAGCAATAAATGTCAGGGACCAGCTGCTTCCTTTCTTACATGAGTCCACGTGGAGATGGTGATTCCCTCCAGATTCCCCCTTGGGAAACACTGGCTGAGAGCATTATTTACAAAAGAAATAAAGGATGTCAGCAAACAGAGGTGGACTTTATATTATTCCCTTCTCATTTTCCCCTTTCCAATCTACTGAGTGCCGTGGCTGCGTTCAGGAGACTCATAAAATCCTTTGGCCCGCAGAGGCTCTGGCTCCACTCCTCTCTGAAGTCACGTCCCACTTCCCACCGCTGTGCAGGAAGGAGAATGAAGCCAAACGTTCAAAGCATAGCACAAAGGTTCAGCAGACGTTGGTTCCCCCCTCACCCTGTCCACAGGGACACGTTACGTGTCCTGTGGCACGTCACTGTTGCTCATGTGTGGCATGAGGATAAGAGCACCTTGTCCCCTCTGGAGGATGCTCCGAGTTCCTTATTGCTAGGTAAGTGGGTGACCATTAGAGAGAGATGCTTACGAAGTGCACAACTCCTAAGTGCACAGACATCCTAAGATTGCAGGCAATGAGGGCTTTATGTATTATTTTGATGATTATGTGGCATTTATATTGCAGGAGCGATCACACGTGCTAGGAATTGTACATACTGATAGGGAAATATAGACTCTGTCACTAAGGGACACTTTTAAAAGATAAAGGAGATGGAGCCTGGAGGAAAGTAGTACTTTGTCTTACAAACATATACCAAGGTAATGATGAGAGCTCTTGCACACGCTTATAGATCACACCCAGGGAAATACACTCGTAGCAGAATTTTTAATCTTGGCTTTTGTGCGTGGTTGTGTTTTGTTTAGAAATCCAGTTTTTGAGTCAGAAAAGGCTCATCAGAGTAGAAATTATAGAGGGGAGAAAAGGGCTAATCAGTAAGGGAATAAGAAAACTAAAGGAGATGGGGATAAAGAAGGAACAGAAAGAAAGAAAGAGAGTGCAATAGGAATGGAAAAACGCTAGGAATGAAGAACGCTAGCATGGGGAGATGACAGGGTGCAGAGTTAGGAGAAGAGCAGCATAAAGCAGGGACAACTACGATTGGTAGTTTAGGAAAAAAGTGAAGAATAGCCAAAGTTTTAAAGGTGTAGATGTTGGGCTTAGGAGCTCTAGAGGCAGCAGAAAGGAACCGGTGACCTCTGGGGCTGAGGCAGGGACGCTGCCGGAGCAAGGACAGAAGAGGATGCTGCCTCCCCTCCCACGCTGCTTCCCCATCAGCACCCTCTTGTTAGGTCTGCTCTCCGAGTAGTTGCTCCTAAGGCCACCGGTCTCAATCCGAGCAGTCCAGCACCCCAGTGTTAAGAGATGTGCAAAATACAGAGTCAAATCCATTTGCAGTTATCCTTCCTTTCAGTGAAGTCCCAAGCTAAATTTGGGGCTATGTTTGGGTTTTAAGAGGAACTGATGCCAGGGTCAGGCGTTTCTTAGGTGCAGTCTTCCTCATTTACAAAAAAGCTCTTCAAAGTCATGTCTCCTTGAGCACTGCAAAGAGAGCCAAGCCTGCCTTTCCAACAAACCCCATTCCCGACTCTTAGTTTCTTCCTTACTTCCATTAGAGGTGACACATCACCCCTTCTCTTATTTTTTTCTCCTTTCTTTCCATTTCCCATGCACATGCACCCTTCAGTCTGTTACCGGTCCTAAGAAAGCTCTTTGATGCTCAGAGTGATGCCTCCCACACACAACACTCCGCAGCCACGCTACCCCTTCAGCCGTGTCATCGCTACCGCTGCAGTGCCAACCGCCGAGCAGGACCAGGAAACCCATCCAGGTTTAAAGTAATGCTTTAGAACTGGGAGGAGAAGGGGAGAGAGGGAGGGAGAGGCACAGTTATTTTTAACTTGGATTGATTCCCTTTTACCCACTTTGTGCTGCAACCTCATAGACGCTTGCACCGCTGCAGCAGGCAGCGGCAATGAGCTGGTGGCTGGGGAGTGTGTGCTGCTGAACCTTCCTTGCCAACAAGACAAGGATTGGCATATGCATGTGCTCTGCTCTGCTCAGCCCGTGACGTGCTGGCCAGTGGCTTCTGTTGCTGACACCTCAGAAATGCACCCTTCGTTCCTCCTTCCACACGGGGACCTCAAGGCAGCAAGCAGCTGGAGGTGAAAGCTTTTATACCCACAGAAAACCAGGGGTGTATAAACTCTGCGTGACACTGTTTTAGCTGAGCTACATTAGCCCGTCACACAGATGAGGATCTGTTTGACTGTGCTGACTGCTCTTACAATATTACCTCGAGTTTCGTGATATCCGGTGATGTTGGTAGGGGCCAGCTGTTGGAATCAGACGATCATATATGAATCTCAGCTTTCTTTTTGCTTTCTTAAAGTAAGCTCGTGGCAGGAAAATGAGGGAAGTCTGACAGCATGACACAAAGGCTGAAGCATTTGAAGGCCCATAAAACATGCTTCAAATGTACACATTTTGTAAAATCTCATTATTTTTTGAGGCTTGATTCATGATGGCTGAATCCTCAGGACTGGCAATACTCATATGATGTAAAAGAGCTATAAACATTAAAGAAGTAAAAATGCACAAAACTTCTACATCACCCACCAGCTGCAGCCAAGCTATGCCTCGTCGGGATTTATTGCAGCATCCTCAAGCAGAGCAAGTGGTGAAGTGGTACTATTACTTCTGGTTACGAATGGACTGGGTAAGAGCGTCGGCGCTATAAACACCCCATTATAGAATGGGCTGCACAGTACAAACACCTACTATATTAATAACATTCAATTCTTCAGTTTTAAAAATAGTGCTCTTGGGAAGAAAAGCAATCGCATTCCAGTCTGACACCTGAAAGGAAATGTGGGAAGGAAGTAACTGTAACTGGCACAACTAATAATGGGTTATGATGTTACCCTCCTGGGAACCGGGGGGAATTGTCCTGCACTTTAGACTGGAGTTAGCCTGATTTCTCAAACATAAATCTGTGCTAATCCTTCTAAAAGTTAAAAAAAAACCCAGGTGAGCTTTGGGTCCCCATGGAGCTCCTCTGTGCCATTTTGRTGGAAGAAAAGGGTCAGAAAGCTGCCTCCACGGTTTGTCCGAAGGTGCCCCTCATACAAGGGAGCTGGAGACATCCCTGCCATGCCTGCGAAGTCTCTCCCTGCCTGCTGAGGGCAAGAAGAGGCTGAAGCAACCTGTCCTTTGGTAACCTTTACCTAACGTAATGGTCCCTCGAGGCCTTTGGCAACTCAAAGATTAGAGGGCTCATCTGAAGACAGAAGCTGCACCAATTTAACTTATATCGTGGCTTTGATTTGCATTCCCAGAGCCAGTTCAAGGTGTGGTTTCACAGGTTCCTAGCTCTCTGTTCCCATCCCTCTGCCAGAGGTCAGTCCCTCCCAGTGGAGCTGGTGGCCCTCACCGTGGGTGCTCATCTTGGCTGCTTTTGTGCAAAAACCGGGCAGTTTCCCACGCACCTGCCTCCATCAGCCACTTGTGGGAGGATGCTGGACTTTTGCCCCGGAGGAGCTGGGGCACGGGGAGTTTCGGTTCTGCCAGCTTACTGCCGGATGATGATGACCAGCGCAAGTGCTGAGTAAACACCTGGGGTGGGGACTCCTCGAACGTAGCAGCGAGGACTGTCAGCCTTTGTCAGTCAGCACAAGCTGCTTCCACAGCCCCAGGGAGTTCAAACCCTCCTCTCCCACACCCCAGCAGCATGCCCCAGCCACATGGCTGTGGGATAGCTGGAGGAGAAGGGGGCACTCCCTGTCTCATCCTGTGATTTATTATCCACTGATAAGAAAGAAATCAAGATTCAGGCAGAAGGAGCAAAGAGAGGCCTTAGATATCACATCCTACTGGTGGATCTCAAAGTGTTTTGGAGGTAGATAGTTTTACACCCATTGCATAGACACTGCACCAATAGCATTGAGTAGGTGGCTGATTTGCTGAAGGTCACCTAGCAAGCAAATGACAGAACTGGGAAAAAATGTCACCTTAAACCCTTTCCAGTGACCCACTCACTTCACAACAGTGCCTCCAACTAAGAACCTCTCTGCCAGAGACAGACTATTGTTAAATGGTTGCATCTTCCTCCCACCCACTGGGCAGGCATCAGATTTGAACCGAACCTGTCCTATCCCTGCCTAGGCCCCCTTCCACCACCCATATTATGCACAAGGGGACTTATATGACCCTGCTTGCATCCATACACCCACCCCGGAGGAGTGTGATGGGATGCATCCAAGCTTCGAGACACACCAGTTTATCCATCCCAGGTGAACGTGGCATCTTTGGTTAAACTGATGCAACATTACACATGGGCTACAACGGAGAAATAAGATAGCTGAAGGGGGGCCTAAAGGTTTGCTTAAACCTTTGTCCCCTTGCTTTTTCTGACAAAGTGGTGTGTTAGCATAGCTGAAGATCCAACCTATTTTGTAGCAATTGTAGATTGAATTAATCTGTCTCAACTCCAGTTGTACAATGAGACGCTTCTTTAATGGCAGGAAGTTGGCTGTCCCCATATTCTTCCCTGAGACAAAAGTTCTGGGCACTGCTAGATGAGAAAATAGCTATGGCTTTTTCTAAAGAGCCAGTGAAATAAAATCACTGGAGGAAGTATTCCAAAGCCCTTCAATACAGCAAACTGTGTGGGCAAAGCAGTACAAGCAAAGATTACATCATCCCCAGAAACAACCGAACAGCTCTGTGAAGGTAATTACCAAGTATGATGTAAACAACTGGATAGGGGTATGTGTAAACACTGCTAAACCAGAATACTGAGTGTGTTATCCTGGAGAACAGAATGAGAGCATTTCAAGGCATGTATTAATTCACCAGCTCTCACCATTATTCCTGATCATGAGTGCGTGCGTTTCAATACTGTCTTGGGAAGCTGTGAACATCAAAGCCCAGAGATGCACACACACGCATCCAGGTCCACCAGCTCTGCTGGGGAGGTATGAATCTCCAGCAAGCAGATGATAACAAATAGCAGGAAGCCCGTGAAACTACATCTTAAGCCAGCCCTGGGAATGTGAATCAAAGCCATGATTTAAGTTACTTTGATTCAGCCGCTGTATAGAGACTAGAAACTGAAAATCAAAGTGGGGCTTGGTACCTTTTTCAAGGAGGTAGTTCCATGGCCTAAATGAAAAGAGTTGGTAGCTCCCTCAGAAGTGTGGGTCCAAATCTCAATCGAGATGTGGGGAGAAGCTCTTTTCTCTTTTCAGAGCTGGCTACACAAAGGAGTTTACTTTGAAGTGTGGTGTCGCAATGTAATTGCTTCATATAAACTAGTATGCAGGAGCAGTCTCCAGATGAACACACAGCTTTTACTTCCCGAGTTGTTGTTTCTGCTTGGAGAAAGGGAGGGAGGATACTTCAGGCTGTACGTTGAGCTGGCACCCCATGGTACCCGGTGGAGCTGCTGGGCTGCGGGATGGCTGCCGTGGCACCCGGTGGGGCAGGTGACAGAGCGTAGCCAGAAGTCACTGATTTCCACCCAGATGTTCACATCATCAAACCCCTGTGATTCACCTTTTGGGTGGTATCATTGTTCGAGTTCCCAACAAGTCACTACGAACAAACCAGCTCTCCCCAAGGTAACTGGTCTGGTAACTGGGCGTAGGTGGCAATCGGTGTGGGCATATTTGGCGTGTCAGTGCCAGACAGCTGCAAGTTTTCCAACCAGGCACAACTCTCCAACGCAATTTTGGCTGCCATTTTTCTGGCTTCCTCTTCCTTGCCAGCAGCAGTGCCAGAAGAACGAGGATGCAGAGGAGGAGCAGAAGGAGCTCAATATGGCTGAGCAAGGTGCTCTTCTGGAAGAACTGCCTTTCAAATGTCTTCCCTCCTCATCACGTGCTTTCCATCCCCAGTGGGAGAGGAATATGCTGAGGGCCACCACTGGCCCACAGGACCTGCTTCAAGGTAAGAAGAGGCACTTTTCCACATGCAGTTCACCTGAGAGCCACCGCATCAGACTGCCTACTCAAAAGCAGACAGCCATCACCATCCAGAAAGGTGCCGTCAGGGCAGCATGTGAAAGTCCCCAGGTCCCAGGGTGTTGTTAGTGTCACCTATGAGGGTCCCTAATTTCACTGGCTTGGCTGGCAGCACAGCCCTTGCTGTTGTTATCCCTGAGCCAAGGCTTGGAGTTAATAAATACAAGCAGGTACCCGTAACTGGGTGCAGCCCTGGCCTCGATGGGGCAGACCGCACAAGTGCAGGATCACTCCTGCTGACCCGGGCCGGTCCCATCTCAGGCTACGGTATGGTACCTCAAGCCCCACAGCTTTCCAGTAAAGCTTCATCTAGGGGTTGTCTGCTCTACTTCAGGCCTTGTGAAAAGCTTACAGAGGTCTTGGTCTTTACAGTGTATGCAATTCACCAGATTGTCACCTGCCTCCACTGCTGAAAAAAAAAGAGGACTGCCATCCCATTTAAAAGTGCCATTAGCAGTGCTAAGGTTTCTCCTTTAGTTTCTAGAAGGTCCTGGCTGCGCCCTCGCTGCATGGCTGAGTAAGATGTTGTTGGGACATCTGGATCATAGAAAAATCTATTTAACGACTGCGGGAGCAGTGACAGGACAGCAGTGCAGCGCAGCTCCCCATCGTCACGAGCTGTACAGAGACATCAGCCGGGCTTCATAAGCTAAGTGCGCTCGGTCCACAGCTACAGCTGCCCCCTCGCTGCACCAGAAAGAAACAGGGACTCACCTCAGCTGGAGAGCAGAGGCTCAGACGCTTCTAGGCTGTCTTAGCAGCCTGTGTCATGCACCCATTAGAGTGGCAATTTCCAGAGCATGCGTCAGACGGCCCTCCTACGCTGATGCTGAGAGCAACACCTTGGATACAGGCCTGACATAATACTAGGAATATTTGTCATGATTTGTGGTACGTAGCATCACTGGTACAGTGACATGACCTGCTGAGCTGTGTGGGACATTTCTTTTGCTATGAGGTGCGAGTTCTGCATGCTCGGCAAACCTTTATTAATTTTAAATAGAATAGTAGATGTCAATTAACTGTGGGAGATATGTCAGCGTTTGTTAATGCACTCTGTACTCCTTTATTAATTTTTCATACCGTCATGGATGCGAGTCTGCTCGGGGGAAACGTCAACAGTAGCACAGTGCATTTCCCTGCAGGGCCCTGTGTTGGGAGGCAGGGGGTGGAGAAGAGGGGGAGGCTCTGTATTATTGCTCGGTGAGATTTTTTTTCTGAGTGCCTGAGTACGCTCATGAATGTATAAAACTGTGGAACTTGTGCATAACCAGTTTAAGTGCCTAAGTGCTGGCCTGTGGGGCTTCCCTCCCTGCTTGCAGCATCGTTCCACAAGCTTTGTAGCCCTTTTCTAGGTCATGATCGATTTTATATATTGGACTACATGTTGGATAATGCTGGTGCATTCAAAAAAAAATAAAATTCAGCTTTAAAATGAAGACAAATATTAGACAAAACTTTTTTTTTCCCCTGGAAAATGCAATGCTTTAATGCTGTGCAAACAGAGCAAAGGCAAGGGGGCTAAATTAAAGGACAAGGGAGATTTTGGTATACAGAGCTGGGAGCTCTTGGCACATTGTGGAGAATCTTCCAGTGTGTGTGACCAGCTTTCCCTATCTAGGAATCTTGGGAACTGGTGTGGCATGGCTTTGTAATCTGCTTACAACATCAAAGGTGGATCCACCTCCATGAACCATTTTTGCACCAGTTCTTTGATCAGGAAGAGAACTGTCTTGCATTCCCCGGCCTCTGCTCCTCCCAGAGCATCACGCTCCTGCCCTGCACATTTCCGCATTTCTCAGAGCTCAAATGTGGTCACCAAACACTTCCTTCTTTGTTTTTCCCTTTCTTCACTCTCAGGTCCTCTCAGGATGCTTCAGGCACAGATCTTGTAGAGTCAGAGAAGTCATGGGCAGACTTTGTCCCTTCCCCACAGCAGCCGAGTTAAGGGAAAGGTCTCACTGTCCCACTCTCAGGTGCCACCCTTGGAGCCTTGCCCCACTTTTGGGAGACTCATGAAACGGTGAGCCCTTCCCACCTCTCCTCCCGTGTGATTTCGGACCTCAGAGCAGGATCCACAGCCGTCACGGGGAAGGGGCAGCTGCCTCTGCCGTGCTGGCTGCAGTCCAGCTGCATGGGGCTGCAGTACAGACTGCGCTGCAGGACAAGCAAATCACGAGAGGACAAGAAAAGCAGGTTTCTACAAAGGTTGGGGGAAACCCACTGAGATCCATATTTCTGTTAGATCATGAGAAGGGCTTGGCTGATGTTCTGCTCGGCTGGTAGGAGATGATAGCCATGAATTTGGGATCCCAGGGGAGGCAGCCAGGAGCTCCACACTTTGGGCATCTAAATGCCATCTACCTCCCTTGCAGCCCTGCTCTGAGTCCCAACGGCCTTTAACGCTGCTTTGCGATGAATTTGAAGACTAGTGGAACTAACCATATCAAAGCCTTACTAATAGCACTCTGCAGTGTATGTCCTACTCGGACTTCCTACAGTTCTGATAGGGAAATGCCACTTCAAAATTGTTAGCAATAGGAAATGCTCATCTGAGTTTTATATGGTTTTGCACTGGCAAAGGTGGGCTGGCTGGCAGGCAAACGGGCTGTATGAGGATTGAGCACAGCGATGGGGTGGTGGGAGAGGGAGACAGGGAAGAAGATGGGGAGCCGGCTCTGAGGCAGGCAGGCTCCCTCTTGCATCCCATGTTTGTAGGGAGGGAGATTGTAATATGGGGTTGTTCCACGGCAGCATAAACCAATCTAAAATGGGGCTGCCATGGGGTTCATCCTCCTCTCCAGCCATAGCTGTACTGGCCTTGCACACCCAGGGCTGGCAGGGAGCCAGCGCAGGGAGCTGAGCTGGCTGAAAGCTAACACCATGGGGAAAAAATGATGAGTCTTCAGACAAACCAGCTCCCTTACCCGGTCACTGTGTGGTTGCACTGGTGCCAGTGTTGGTGCCAGGGGTGGGAGACAGGGAGGATGGCTGCAGCCCCCAATTACATCAAATTGAGGTCCAGCAGAGTTGTGTCCCAGCTTGGAAGGCTCCTTGAAAGACATTTGGCTCCTGGCCGACTTCTTTCTTCCTTGTCCATCCAATGTGCAGTGTGCTGCTGAAGGGGTGCTCCGTTCTCAAAGGCCACAGGTATGTTAATAAATCAAATGGCTGGGGGCTTCTTCCTTGGCTCTAAGGGCAAGTGGCATGGCTAAACTCTCCTCATCCATCCTGCCTCTTGGGGAATGGTCCTTGTATTGTTCATATACAATACTGAGGGGAGACCTTATTGCTCTCTACAACTACCTGAAAGGAGGCTGTAGAGAGGCGGGTGTTGGCCTCTTCTCCCAAGTAACAAGCGATAGAACAAGAGGAAATGGCCTCAAGTTGTGCCAGGGGAGGTTTAGATTGGACATTAGGAAAAATTTCTTCACTGAAAGGGTAGTCAGGCATTGGAACAGGCTGCCCAGGGAAGTGGTGGAGTCACCATCACTGGAGGGGTTCAAAAAACGTGTGGATGTGGCGCTTCAGGACATGGTTTAGTGGGCATGGGTGCTGGGTTGACAGTTGGACTTGATGATCTTAAAGGTCTTTTCCAACCTTAATGATTCTATGATTCTATGATTTTATATCCTCCAAACTGGGCTGGACTCTAGTCTGGAGCCAAAATCATACCAGGGAGTGCTGTAGTAGCACTTAAATGTCGTGACAGCCCTATGGGATGGCTCGGGAGGGTGGATGCCGGAGCAGGGGATGGCTCACATGCAAGGATCCAGCTGCCGAAGACCAGCTGCAACACAACGTGGAGATATGGGAGAAGGCCCACAGGGAGCCCACTGGCTGCCACAGAGAACTTATTCTGAAGGTCCTCTGAGATGCAATGCGCTCTGTAAGTATAGACACCCCCCTGGCCCCAAAGTAAATACGTGTCCGTAAAAATACTGTGCATTTCATCAGTGACATTGCTGTAAGAAACTGTGCCTTTCAGTGTTGTGAARTGTTTGTGTGGCCCAAAGAGACCCAAGACATGCTGCCTGTTCTGTGAGGGGCTTTGGGGCAAGACCTTCAAACGYCCTGGCCGCTCCACGCTGATATTTAAAGGTCAGTTGTATTCCAAAAAGTTACCTCGACAGGCATGGTGGAAATTTGTCTTTCTAATCAACTCACAGATTCGCCCAGCTGACAACTCAAAATGTGCATTTCCAGACTTGCCAGTGCAGGGTAAGATCAGCTGCAAAAGCCAGAGCGGCTTTTTCTGGGTCTCCCACCCTCAGCAGTGAGGGCTACATAAGAAAGGCTTACAAGTTTGCGAATGGGGCTGGAGTTGGAATAGAAATGTGCTATCTTGGGTGAGGAAATTCTGCAGCCTTAGCAGGCACAGAATGTAGGAAAAACTTATTTTAGTGAGTGAATTCACCAGATGTGCCTGGGAACAAGTCGATTGACTACAAAAGGTCTATTTATCCACAATCACTATTTAGAGTAAAACTGCACTTTGAAGTTTTGAAGGCACTTTCGCAATAGAGGGGTTTGCCCTGGTGTCCTTGGCCAAAAATAGTCACTTCTCTTATTTTTGTCCTGCTAACGTATGCCAGCTGGCTGCCACCCTCCATTCCTGACATGGCTGCATTTCAGTTCTGTTGTTTATGTAAAGTTTGTGCAGTGTGATTTAGGATCCTTTGGGATGAAATGTACTATGTAAATATAAACTTTTATTTTCAAAGCCTTTTTGTAGCCTTTAAGGGCCTAATTCATCCCGCCAAGGGGGTTCACACCAAGAGCTGGCCAAACAGATGCAGCTCCCAGCATCTTCTGGCACCTAGTGGATGCAGGCTCTGGAGGAAGCTTCCTTGAGCAACTTCTGGAAATACCGCAGTGCTGCTCAGTGCCCCAGCACTCAGCTTCGGTTTGGTCCAGGATTTTGAACATCCAAGAGCAAGGGTTGTTTGAATACAAGGGTTTAGTCTGGCATTTTGCTACATAAACTTGTTGTTTGCAAACAGATTGGAATCTGGATTTGGAGTTTTGCATGTTCCTTCACACTAGGCTGTAGGATAGTTTGGATCCATCTGGTTAATTCACCAATACAGCAGAGCAGGTGATAAGGAATAGGGTGGGCTACAGCCACCTAAGTGCTTCTCTTTCAACCTCATTATAATAAAGACTGAGATTGAATTTTAGCAATCATCATGACAACACCTTCTTTTCTGGCTCTAGGTCAGATATGCCTGTAAATGTGCAAATTTACTGCTTTCACAAACAAATGCAGCCCTGCTGAGGAATTGGGAGAAGTAAATCTGGTCCAGTGCAATTGTATCTTGTCATCTATGACAAGTAGGGGCCTATCCCAGACTCTATGCAACACATATCCACAACGCACACTACACAAACAAAATGCAACATATGCAACATAGCAAAGCAAATGATCTACAAGATCTAGCTGCCTATTTAAATAGTGTCCTGAATATTTATACATAGGAATTCCTGTGTCCCTTCAGCTGTAGAGGGAGTGGAAAAATGGGGGCTTTCTAATATGGTTGGAAAGGTAAAGAAAGTAAATAAAAAGGTAAAGGTAAGCATAAAGTTTGCAAATCCAGGGTAGTAAAGTCAAGGGTCCAGGATCACACACCTACAATACACTTCCAGTGGTTTTTAATCAGGGATATTCAACCTCCACTTACTGCAGCAGGAATGACATTGAACAACAAGAGATTTCCCTTAGTTTTTAGAAGCCACAAAGCATAAAGCAGAGCTCATGTGCCATAACATGTGAAGCTGAAATTTCACCTGCGCCCAGCCAGCACCAGCTTCTGCCAGCCCAAGCAGAGCCTGTGCCACGAAAGCCTGTGCCCGTGTTTGTGAGCTGGTAAGCAGGAAAGTCTGCAGCCTTCCAGCTACGCCTCCTGCAGCTGATTTAACTCAGTTGAATGTCTCTGCCTCCAAGAGCAGCAGTGGGGGGCAAAAATGAAAGCGGGTATATCTTTCTCCATGAGTCTTTCAGCTTTGCAATGAATTCAGTTTCCAAGCGCGCAATAGCAGCAGCACATACTCTCAGGCTGGGCCTTTCATGTGCACTTTGTATTGGCACCGCAGCTGCCAGAGTGGCAGGAAAGGGGAGCTGCCTCAGGTAGACGCTGCTGAGGATGTCCTTGTCAAAATTCAAACGTGAAAGGAGACTTGTGGGCATTCGTCCCCAGGCAAGAAAAATGAAGACCAGAAGGAACAGACTGACATCCACACTACGCCTGGTATAGAATGCTGGGGGTTGCTAATTAGAGGAGGGAGGTCTGCTCTGGCAGCCCGCCTTGCTTCTGGGAGCAAGTGCTGCTGAACAAACACCTTGGTCACCAGCAAAGCTCCTCGTAAGCACTGGGATGCCATATCGGAGATCACTGGATGCCTTTCTCAGACAGGCTACTGGGACTTCACAAAGCAGGCGGGAACACTGCACCAAGAATTAACACTTGGAGCTGCTGAATTTACAACAAGCAGCAAGACTGACCTGGGCATTGAACAGGCAGAGTAGATATAATCCACATCTCYAGGCCAGAGCTGTAATCCTCCTTCRTTTATGGGATGATGCACCTCTGCAGCCCACTCCAGCAGAGCTTGTCACCCTCCTGGTGAACAGACTCACCCCTCATACCTGTCTGAAGGCAGAAGAGACCATCAGAGAGAAGAAGTCTTGGCGGTTGTACATGACATTACCCCAAGTGAGGGCTGGAGGCAGCACAAGGCTGAAACACTGGATTTAGCTTAGAAAGTAGAGACTGCAAGGCATTATTCGGGATTAGGGTGATTTGGGATTAGGTGCTATTAGCAGTAGGCACTTTGCTGACGGTGTGTGTGTGACATCAGAAGGTGAGTGTGGGGCAGAGCCAGTGACCATGGGGCAGGTCCCACCAGGCACCCCGCAGCCTGTGAATGGCCTGACTCTTCCCCACCCAGACAACGTCTGGAGCACATCAGTTCTCTCCTGGCTTGGTTACAGCTAGGTGACCACAGCATAGACACTCTTTCCAGGAGAGCTGGTGGGTCCATGAGAGGTGCCACTGCACCAGGGGTCCTCAGGCCAAGGTGTGAAGGAAAGCTCAGGGTCCTTCAGAGCAAAAGGAGAGGTTCTGGCAACCTCTTTGCAAGCCAGTGTGTGTGCGCATAGGAGGAGGTACATCCACAGTCCACTTCACCCTCCTTTACTATTTTTTTGCTTTCCACCCCCGTCACTAATATCTCAATCCCCTCCCCCCACCTTCCCACTGCACCTCCCGATTTCCCGTGCAGGATCCCAGATCCACAGCTTCTATTCTCCTACTGCTCATCTCCCCTAGGACATTTCTGTCCCAGGTCCAGCTCCCTCATGCCCATCAAACCTGGATGAACCCCATCCCCACCCCCATCTGCTGTCAAGTCCCACCAAAGCCGATGCGATCTCCTTTTGTGGCCTCCTTGGATTCCTACTAGGCTCCTGCAGTATATGCTGGGAGGTGAGATCTGCTCCCTGTGTTACTCTCAACCAGCAGCACACAGTGTCTCTCTTGTTTTCCCCTTGCAAATTCAGGGAAAGAGGGAAATTATTTGATTTTTCAAAGGTGCCCATGACTGTTTGAGGCTACCTGATCCCAGGGAAGAAGAAGAAAGTGTTCTGCACCCTTCCCCAAGTTCCTTTTTATCTCCGTGCCCACTACAGCTGCACCAACCTCACAGCACATTAGTTAAAAAGCAATTGCTGCAGAGGAGCTTAGGAGACTACTTTGGATCCAAATGGACCCAGGACCAGTGAGAAGCAGGAACTGGGTGCAATGGTGATGCTCACAGACCTCCAGTACTGGGGTGCCTGTAGGCACCATGCTGGTCCTTTTGCTCTAATCAAGCACTGTGAAATGTCAACCTGGCATTAAAACAAAACAAAAAAAGTAAGCATTGATGGAACCCTGTCATATCCAGAGAGAGCTGAAAGACTGTACCACATATTATGCCCTTGCTGCCACAGAGGTTGCTGCTTCACTCACGGTGAGCACATCACCATCACAGAAACACGGAACCGGTGCCAAAGTGACACATTTTTAGCGGAAGTGCATGAAAGGGAAACATCTCTTTTAAAAAAACCCTCTTGTTCTCCCAGGAGCTCTCATAACTCACTTTTCCTCTCCAGGATCCCCTCTCTTTATTACACTCCCAATGTTTTCAGCTTTTTTTTCTTCCGATTTGGCAAAGAAAAGTTCATTGCTGTGTTGTTATTCCTGATGCGAGACTTAGGGCAGCAGAAGGTGCACCACAGGCTGGCGAAGGGGCCGTGGTGTGTAGTTTGCCTATCATCTCTGGTATCTGCTGGGTTTGGGATGAGTTAAGAAGATAAGTTAGGGAACAAACAAGTGGGAGAGCGAATAGGCCAGTCGGCAGCGTGGCGAGGGTGCGTCTGCCGCTGACTCAGAGACCTAATCAATGTCTTATCGTTTCTCACGCCTTCCAGCTCCAGCACTGGAACTCCAGCAGTTCTCACTGGGGGATGAATTCCTCCTCCTCCTCAGCAGCAGCATGCACTTGGGCCCTCTGCTTGGGAAACACCCGTGTCTTCTCCATGTGGCAGAAACACCCAGCCAATGATTACACACACAGGCTAATGGACAGACACGTGTATCCCAGCTGGTTGTACCTAGATACATAACGCAGATACATTATCCCTGGTTGCAAGCGGTATCAGCAGCCTAAGGAATGATTAGATATATTTTATAATGGAATTAGGAGATTGTAAGGGAAATGGAGCCTCAAAGGAAGAAGTTCAGACATTCTGAAGAAAACAAGMAGAGGTACTTAGGAGGACGAATATTATGCTAAAACACGAGTCCATCAGAGGCAGCGGAGTCCTGTGTCACAAAATGAAATGATCTCTTGGTGTCATTCTGCTAGAGCTATGAAGCTTTATCTGAAGATCTGTTGTGAAGGCTGGAAGTCAGGTTGTCAAGGGAGTCCTCTTGTCCTGAGAAGAGACAAGATGAGTGCTACCCCAATGAACCTTGTTGTCTAGAAGGGAGCCGTACTGCAAGAATCCCTAGCACCAAGCTCAAGTGGGACCCTCTTTGGCTCCTTGGTGGAGCACACGGGCATCTCCTAAGGCTCTTTGTCTTGACCTCCTCTTTTCTTCTGCTGTCTTTGGCCCTTCACTCTGGACAGGTTTATGGTGGTTGTTAGTGGTTGCTGATCATTTCAGACAGCCTTTTTTTCTCCCTCAGGGCTCCTGATCCCTCCCCATCCTGGACCTGGCTATAAAGGATGTTTCTTCTTCCTGCCTTGCCTCAACTTTTGTTCTCTCTGTTCTCTCTCCCTCTCCCTCATTCTCCAAAGTGCTTGGCATATGTCTCTCATCTGCCTAGAGTGGGCCCCATGGGTATGCAATGAGCACAGAAGCTAATTAGTGACTGATGCCTCAGGGTTTTAATTTGAACCTCATGGTGCAGCCATGCCTCGAATGTAAATAAGGCACATGCTTTTGGGTGAGCATGTGGAGTCCTTTGAGAGCTCTTCAGTGGAGACCAACCAACCTGCTGCTCAGGCCCAGGCATGACCTCTGCAAACAACCTCTGAAATACTCAGAAGACTTACTGTGCGCTACTCACAAACTGTTTTGAAAATTTCCCTCAGTGCTCGAACTTGCAACAAATTCCATTGGAAACATCGGTGAGCTACTTGCAACTGCACACGTGAGTAAAAATTGTGGAATTCGCTATGAATCTTTAGAGAGGGAACTGTAGGCAAATTTGGAGGAGCTGGTCAAGCTTTCAGATGGCCAACGGGCATCCATTTCTGACCCCTCCCTGGCCCCTATTTACTAAAAGAAACTGAGTTTAAACAAAAGGAGTAAAATCAAGGACAAGATGCTCCTAAAACTAAGTTATTAACATTACAAATAAAATGAGACAACAAATCAAAATCAAATAAACACACCGAGATGATCTCAATAATCTCAACATAAAAACAGTTAATCCTTATAAAAGTTAAGAAAGGCTCTTTGGGAAGCAGCTGTGCCTTTGGTTACAAACATGCTAAAGTCAATTCAACATAGAAACTGGAGCTGCATAAATAGTTTAGTTTTGAGACAGTACTATCTAATGTTCATATCACAAAGCCAGTTATAAAGCTCCCGTCTTAGATTTCCGTTTTCGCAGAGTGGGTAACCCTTTCCTCTCCTCTGCAGGGAGACTAAATGACTGATTTCAACACAACAACTTTAATAAACAGAATTTTGACRTGTCTTATTAACCAGAAACTATCTGGGGCAGCGTTGACGGCTCTAGATTTTTTTTTGAGCATAAAATACTTTTTCTTTATGAGCCAACATTTAATTCTAAAATTTTTCCTTCATAGTGCAGATTTTAGGGACGGACACATGCATTCATGCACACAGCAACACTTTCATGACATAGCAGCGTGAAGTCTAAGAAAGTCCAGATATTTCCTAGACATTAAACACAAACAGCAAACATTGATAAAGAAGTCACTTCCCAGAGGACTGGGCCTGGAGCTGCAGTCATGGAGGCAGCAGACGTCCTCTTGGCTCAATGCTTCTCATGAACAGACCTTGTTTGAGTGCTGGCAGGGAGGCAGGAGGCAAGGACAACATGACCAGCAGAGTTTTGACTTCTTCTCTTTAAAATGGCTGTGCTTGGAGAGACTGGAGAGCCAGCCTTCTCTCAACAGGCTCATTAACTTTAAAGGTGAGATATCCCAGACTGGTCCTTAAGGTTTGTGAACTTTGCTTACTCTGCCTGGTGTCATCTCCCTCCCCAGGCTGCAAGCAAATCCGGTGCAAGGCCTGACTTGGAGCTACCCCAGATTTGCACTTAGCAAGTGGCAGGTTTGGAAAAAGTCCCATTTRCATCCACAGAATAAAAAGTATTTGGTGCCTTACAGAGCAGACATTGTACGTCTGCAAATGTTCCCCCGAGTCTTCATTCCCCTCCCTCCCCCCTGTTTTTGTAAATAAAAAATTAACGCGCAAGATGTTTCCTGAAGATTTTGGCATGGTCTTATCTGGATAAAAGGTCTCATGACGACTCTGTTGCCAACTTATAGAAATTTCAACACAAAACTATCCTATAAAAATAGCTGCTTGCCAGGGTTTGTTTGTTTTCTTCCCAACCATCGCTCGACATTCACCCATCTGCAAACTCAAAAATAAATGTGTACAATTTATTACTACTGTCATCATTCTTCTCCTAAAGAAGGCAACTTACAGTCATTGTTCTATTTTGGAAATAAGCTATAAGTCAAGCAGTTTGTCTCTTGCATTCCTTTAGGGTAGCAAAAACCTGCCAGTTATTTCTTTGCTGACTTGGCCTTCGAGCAGTGCTGGGCAATGCTGCCTGATCCTTCCACAGCTGATACCMAAAACCTTCTGTACCCCACCAAGAACAGCATTTGCAGTATCCCTTTGGAGAAGGAGTGATTGTGSGGTTTCTGAGGGGCCGGGATCTTACTATCATCCCCCGAGGAGACTGGTCTGGCTGCGGGGCGAGGGGACAGGGAGCAGGGTCTGAGCCCCGAGAGCTTCGCCCCAGGGGGATGCTGCCCCGGGCAGGGTGGCAGAGCCCTCGCCTCCTCTCCCCACGCACAACCCCCCCGATGGGCACTAACAGCAGCATCACCCCGCTCCCTGTCTGGGGAGAAAAGGAAAAGTGTTGTGGTAGGGGAGAGAGAGAAGGAAGCCATCATGTTCTTCCCTCTCCAGCCACCTTCCCTTCCCACTCTTTGAAGGAGGAGTGACGATAGCACTGCTCCGACGCCATCATTAGTTTATAGTAAATAGTAATAACAACACGTATTCTGTGTTCTGGACTTCTGTGCCTTTGGCCTTGCCCAGCCCGGTAGAAATCCTCGTCCCTCATCCAGAGAKTTTGGAACCAGAGGGTGAACGATGGTGGGACTGGGAAGACCCACTTTTCTCTCCTCCATCACAGACTCACTGTAACAAGGACAAGATGTCCAGAGCTACAGAGAAACACCCAGTTGGCTCTTCCTTTGAAAACCTGACCCTAAACCTTCTGTGCCTGAGCTCTCTATCTCTGGTTGGCGATAAAAGCACTTCCCTATACCACAAGAGTCCTGTCGAGACATGTATTCAAAACTGAGAAGCACTCAGTGATGGGGCAACAAAGTCCCTGTGATAATAACAGGGAGCAAGAYGCTGTGGGGGGAGCCATCCTAGCATGTCCGATTTCTTTGCTAGCTCTTGGTGGGACAGGACCACCATGCCAATGGAAACTGAGACCTTGCTGCCGCATTGGCTTTGCAGGGGCACAAGGAGCCGAGGGCTTTGGCTGGGCGAAGCGAGCGGCGGGAGGTGAGCATCGCCCGGGGCTTGTGGCACCAGCAGTCCCAGTGAAGAAGAGGCAGGCCCATTGCTTCTTTGCTCCAAAGAGGAAGGAAAAGAGAAGGTTTGGACCCAGTTGCCTGTTATAAACATTAAAGGGATTTTGCATGCTTATATTTTTTTCCTCAGAGACAAATTATGCTGCTTTGAGTTGCCATGGTTTCTGGTTTCCCTGGTTACCCCTCGGTATGGGGGGGGGGGGACGCGGGAAGATGAGGGGAGGGAAGGAGGAGCCAATTGCAAAGATCCTGAACAAGGCAGATGATGTCGACGGGTTTTTTTTTCCTGGGAAAAAGAACAAAAAGGCAGAATGGATGTCTCTTGGCAAAGACGGTGGCTGTGTTTTGCACCCTTTGATGTTTTGTAATTCAAAAGGGGGAAAAGACTGTGCAACAAAATTAATCGTCGGTGAAAACCTACAGCACAGTGTTTAATACTTCCTTAGACTTAGAAACAAGAGGATCAGTGGGGAAGAGAACCACGATGCTGAAGAAGAAATCACAGTGATGGGAGCGCCTGGGGCYACGTCCGGGCTGGCAGGCAGGGCCAGGCTGCCTGTACCGGCTCTTACAATGGCCAGGCAGTAGCAGAGCACTGATGTGACCCTGCTCCAGAGAGAGCAGGTCGGTGCAGCTCTCCTTGCCAGCCCCATCCCGCTGAGCCTCACGCAGACCATCCCCTTCCAAAAATCAAGAGGACAATGGATACAAGGAGGGCTTCCTTACATGGCCAAGTCCCCAGTCCTTAGTGAAACCTCCATGTTGTTTTCAAGCAAGCAGTCAAGCTCTGAGTAAGGACCAAACCAAGCCTGTGTGAACCYTCTTTATACAACTGCATGTTTCAGTGGTTGGAGAAGAAATCCAGTCTGATCCCAGTGGCAGTGYGCCAATAATCCTCTCACCTTTCTCTTAATATCCTGTGACTTGGTGATATATGTCAGGCCATTTAAACCCTGGCAGTGGAGTTCAGGTGCTGTACCAATTATAYCGAGTGGACAGGGAGACATGCTAGTTGAACGGGAAATAGGTCAGAGGAATGATTTAACTAATAAATTATACTAATGAAAAGTTCTTTAGGGAGCTATTGGGTTTATAGTTCTGCAGAGGAGAAGAGGGTCAGCAGGAGACAGGAGTAAAATGAGAGTGGGTAGTGAGATGACCTGGCAATAGACTGGGTAGAGCAGGGAAGAGTAATGAATGGGCAGCCGAGGAGATGGGAAACAAGATGAGTTGAGCACGTCTGCTTTCTCTGGCACAGACCCAACTGCACTGGGCACTGAAATCATCTTCACATGGCACAGAGACGCTTGGTCTAGCTCATGTCAGGAGGAAAATCACTGCCTTAACTGAGCTCTCTGCCCAGGTCAAAATAGGCAGTTTCTCGTCAAGGTTAATTAGCTGGGATACTGTGTCTCACCAGCACAGCAATACCGACCTCCAGCCCTGGCAGTAGCTCACATAGACCTAGCCTGGGCATCTTTACACAGCGCTGCATTCACCACATAGAAGAATCTACGGGCCTGTCCAAAATCCACTGACGTCAAGTCTTCCCGGCACTGGGCTTTGAATCAAGCCCAAGTCTGGCGTCTAGAAATAGTTAGCAAAACTGAAACCATTGCCAGGAACACATAGTATCCTTGGGTTGCCTTCATTAACAGTTTGAAATGATTCCTAAGGACTAATTTGCTGTGCCCTGATTACTGGGGTTTGGAAATGCAGGGGAGGGTTTCAGCAAGGGGGGAGCAGAGATCCTGCTCCTTTCTGCAGGGTCCCGTGGCTGTATGTGTTGTACCTGCAAATAAATGAAGCCAAGGCACACTTTCAAATGGTACTAATGGTAATTCATTAAATGTCCTACAGGGAGTGCAGGGCAGTACTGGGTGTTGAGCAAAAATTACAAGGATGAGTAAACAAGGTACCTTTGGAGTCTGGTCCCTGCCTGTGATAACAGAGAGATAACTTCAAAGTTATGTTGTCATCACTGCAAATGAGGACCTAGAGATTCGTGACATCTAATTTTAGCCCTTTTGAAGTTAGAGGACTGTTGTCACCCAGGGGCGTAGCTCCACCTGTGTCGAAGGGAGGAGGGCAGCTGGGACCGCACGCCTCGGAGGTGTGCCTCTTGGGCACCTTGCGTGGGGTGGGATGAAGCCTCTCCTGGTGGTGCCTGTTTCTCCTGACCATTTTCAGACACAGCCCAGCCAACTGATTTCAGTTACCTGACTTCTGAGTGGGCCACGTCAGGTGTACAAGCCCCACCTGTACTGTCTGTGATGGCTGTTGGCAATGAAAGCTGTGTCCCCTGTCCCCAGGGCTCCCACTGAATGTGCCCGGGCCTGAAACCCCTCCTGGCAGCTAAGAACAAAACCGCTCCTGGCAGGAGACGGCCGCGGGATGGGACATCTCCCCACAGGGAAGGCATTTTGGCCTTCTGGTTTCTCTCTGCCAYACAGCACCCAGTCCACAGAGTTTATTGCAGGTTGTGGCTGAATTTCATTTAGGGCTGATGCYGAGCAAACCACAGAAACAAGGCCTTTATCATAGCATTTATTTTTGTAGTGAGATTTGAAGAAGTTTTACAGTACTAGCAGTTTGAAAAATAATCTTCAGCATTCATGAGATGTTATAAATTGGGGCTTTTATGTATTAGAGATAGGGCAATAAATGCCAAAGGGGATTTATTGGTTATTGCTGCTCTGATAAAAGGGTCATTAAGAGTTGTAAAAGTCTAAACGATAATGGGGAGATGTTGTAAATGCTGTAAGTGAATAGAATGAAAGAACATGATCTACTCGTCAGCTGAGGTCACTTCCTAATAATTTATAACCCTCTTCTAACCACTGAAGAGAAGCCTGGGTTTGTCCAGCCAGGCAACTGAGAATGCCCATCAGCTACTCCATTTGGGGTACCAGGGTGTCCTAACCAGCACCTTACTGACTGGCGTCCTGAGAAAGCCCAAGCCTATAGAGTAAGCCTTTATACCTTGTTGGGACTGGTCTCTGAAAGGGCAAGGATGGAGCACAGGTGTGCATCATATGTGGGACAGCAACAAGGGCCATTCTGAGCGAGGCCCTAAAACAGTCGCGTGGGAAAACAGACCTACGTGCCYCGAATCTGCAGCTGTGATGGAGACAAACCCCACCTTCCTCTTAAATGCAAAGGGAGTTTTGTCCGAAATACTCCGGCAGGACTGCCGATGACTTAGCAACACTAATTGCTTTATCTGCCCTGCACACAGTGTCTGACCAACGAGTCCCATCAAAATTTAAATGTGAAAATGATTTTAAAATGAACACCATCAATTCCCACAGCTTATTATAAGCAGAGCTGCTGACAGCATCTGTTATTAAGGTCTCCAGCATGTCCCCATTAGGAGCCTTGTTTTCTGTTACTTGTGATTTTGTCAAACTTGAACTGAAATTTTTCATTCCAAATCTCTGTCTCCTGTTGAATTACTGTGGCAAATTTCAGGCAGATCAGTGCAGCTGTGTCCAGCTGTGAGGCTAGAGGAAAAGACATCATTCCGCYTGTGTTAAAATAAAACACTGGCGACTTTTTCTTTGAGGAAGCCTAATTTCTCTGTACTCAGAAGTCTGTCATGGCAGCRTTATTTCTTTTCGGTGATCTACTTCTTGCAATTTCATAGGAAAATTAGAGAAATCTGGTAAATTATGTTCTCTGGGAGAAAAATAAATCAGCACGTACCCAGTCGAGATGCTAGTGCATCACAACCGACTTCCCGGGGTGCTCCAGCCCAAGGTGGCCATGACTTTACCTGCCGTTACAGGTGGGATGTGCTGTCGATCCAGTGAGGGCTGGATGCCAGAACTAAGGGGAAATGGTGATTTTAGGTCCCTAACGCGACCTGTGAATGCAGCTGTRAAGAAGAATGCAGAGCTGTTAGGGCCTGATTTATAGGATATAGGCAGGATAAATTGCGGGAAGGAGGAAGAGGGGGTTTACACAGGGGCAAGGAACTGCAGATGGAGATGTCTGTACAGGAGACTTTGAATTTTGCTGGTGAGTCGGGTGGCGATAGCGCCTGAGAGAACTGCCCTTGGTTTGTTTTCCCCATTCCCCTGCATGGGTGAAACCCCCCTCCTCCTCCCCCTCAGGAGCGTTATTGCAATTKCCAGGTCAAACATCCTCAGATGGGAAATGCCTGGGACTCCCTGCACATCTTCTATTTTTCTGAGCTACTCCAGYGATACGATCATATGAAAAAGACCACGTAAGAATAAATAGCTCTGTTTTCAAAGTAGGGTTTGAAGAGTGTACAGTAAACATGGGCTGGGCACACTCAATACAGAGTAAACAAACTGCTCATCCTGGGCACCGGAGGAGGGGAAGACACCTGTGGGTGATCTTGTGGCTAGAGATTGTATCATAAATCACTTGCCACTGGGAGACAAATGTCAGTTGAGTAAGCATCCTTAATTCTGGCATTATTTAACTTTCCAGTGTTTTCCTTTGCAACCCAATCGTGTTTTCAGCTTCTGTGATACATACGATATCATGGCATGCTGCATATCAAGAYGCTGCAGACTCTCTCTGACCTAGTAAGAGAGGCACGTCGGATTTATTCCYGTAACAAGACTTGAGCAGGCACACTGCAGACCTGTTCTCTGCAGCAGATGAGCTAAGGAGCTTGGCATTTCACCTGGCCTTAATTCCCCCAGTCGATGCAGACCAGTTGGGGCTCCTTGTAGAACCTGATAGAATGCAGAAGCTCTGTAGAGCCCAGCTTGGTTAGTAACTTATTTGCTCTGGCAGGTATGGCAGCACCTTGAAATATCGATTTCACACARGTAAACTAATCTGAAAAGAATTAAAAGATTGGCTGGCATTTCGGCAAACAAGATGGATATTTTTTTTCCTAGTGGGATCTATGAGTCATCTTTTATTTGACTAGTCGGACAACTTTCAGATATTATAATACTTTTTGAAAATACTTCTTGAAAATACTTCTAAACCCTTTACTTACTTTAATCAAAAGAGCATTGTTGTTGATTATACCTGGTTTTAAAAGCTTTTCATTTTCCAGTCAGGAGCAAGTACAATGATGCATTTTACAGCTTAACTATAAAACACAAGGAATAAAGAATTTGAAGTGAGAAGTTATTCTCCGAATTATTTGCAGAACACTCGCAAATAAGGAATTTATGTAGAGAAAATAGGGACCGCGATGCATACTCAAAAGAGAAGTTGTCCATCAATGAAACAGTATGAGCAACTATAGCTGTAAACAACATTTTAAAAACCAGTAACAGTATCAGAGAAGGCTTCTCAGACAAATATCTTCAAGCAACTGACCAATTGTGACATTACTCGGAAAAAATTGGACAGGTCCCAGCCCTGCAAAGGTCTCAGCAAATAATCAGCATCCTCAGAGAGGATAACCTCATTTCCAGTGCACGGCTGAGAACAGACAGACAAGCTGGTTTTGTTTTCCATTTCGTTTTTGTCTTCTTACTATTGTAAATGGTATGCTGTTGTTTTGCTTTCCAGCGCTTATGGTTAAGCTACTTATAAACAGCATGACTGTAACTTCACCCATGGAAATGATGGTGGATTTATTTACAAGATATTCATCTGCACTTGTGTAATTGAGTGGGGAATTCTCCTCTGACCTGCGTGTTCTCGCCTGGCATTCTTCCTGTTTGCTTGTTTTTAATTACTTCTAATATGCATACTAATGCTCTTAATAACTTTGCTCATGAAATCTACATCTGCAGTGGGCTTTTAATTTACAGCTCGAATGTTATTGTTTTCATTTTCTTCTTTCTACTAACAAAGCAGCTACTGATGCTTCAGATGTGATCAGAGGATTTAAACATCCCTTCGGTGTGCAATGGGCTGCTCGCTGCTTTACCACTGCCTTTYCTGGAGTGAGCCAGGAACACACATGGGACAACCCCGCGCTTGTACCGGTCAGTACATCACCCGCTGACAAGCCCTGAGCATCCTTCTCCACAAGGGCCTAGGTGGGCCCGGAGTTAATGTTACTATCTGCTGAAGCACACTGCAAAAGGAAAATAAGAAGCCTTGTTCTAACGCATATTCTCTTCATCAGTTCTGCTTCTTGACTTCTGCATCCTTCTTTGCCTTTTCCCCAGTTAAAACAACTYCGCAGCCGTCATGGAAAGCAACCTCTACCCCAAATCCTGACTGTGATTGTTGTTTCTTTGCTTACTCATGCGGCAGTATGGGTTTCATAAATTACAGCGTAGCATTGAGCCTCCCATGCACTAACAAACCTCACATCAGGAGATTAACTCAGAAGTCATGAGAGTAATATATTGCAGATACATTTGCCTTCATGTTTTTGAGTCTTTCCACGTTTCTATCTAATCATTAAAGTTGGGAATTTGCTTTTTTTAAAAAAAAGAAACAAAGCAAAACCGAAAGATAACTGAGATTCTTCCCCAGGCACGTGACTTCTGGAATGCGAGTTAAAAGCAAAACATAAAACAACTATAAAGCTTTAGAAGTCACGAGAAGCAGAACCACTGCACAGACTAATCTGTGGCATTTATTGTGTTACACAAGTAAATAAACTCTGAGGTCACATAGCAAATAATGATTGTGACAGATGATCTACACTGTAAAAAGTTCTAGGTTTGGTCCAGATTTTTAAACATAAACTAAATAATTTTCTGAGAAACTATGTTTGATATACATGCGCTTTAAACGCTCTTTAACTCTGCAGTACTATGTGGAGTAAATAAAAATCAAACTCTGTATTTACATACAGTGAATGTGCACAGTGATGTGATTTGAATAGGACGAGAGTTAATAATGCATGAAGGGTGCTACAGGTGGAGGTGGAAGTATTGGCCTCTGGTTGCTGAAAACTTTTGAGATGCAAAGGGGGTCACACAGATTTAACTGTTAACTTTCCTGGGAGGTTTTTCTGGAGTTTGTTRGTACAGTTGTGATTCACCTTATTTTTACTTAAAAATACAAAACARAACAGGTTTTTTGGAAAAAAATGAAAGAAGGTTTTCAAATGAAACAAGTATTAGCTTAAAGAAAAGAAAAATTATATTAAAAATTTACAAATTTACATTTATTTACATTCTATATTAAATTAAAATATATTGTAATAAAATATAATTCATAGCTTAAAAATAAACTACTGAGAAGATGTTAGTAGAAGTTTTGTGGRCTTCTTTATTAATGACATACTAGACGATTCACAGTGTAAAATCTCCTTTTTCTCCTCTGTTCATCCTATGTATCYGTTACCTTCAATCTTTGCTTCTTGGGGTTAAGCCTTTTTCTCTTTTTCAAGCCCCACGGTTGTGCTGCTGGGGCACGATTCACCTCATGCACCTCCAGCTCTCAGCGCGGCTACGGCAATGGTCCCGACTCCAGCGACAGGCGCTTGCCGGGCATGATTCCTCACGCCTCTCCTAGCCAGCTCTCTCAGGATGGGATGAATAGCCCCCAGGAGATATCTCTCTCTGAATATTAGCTCAGCTGGAGCTGGGATGATGAGCTGGAGTGGCACACCAGGCATTCAGATGGCTCAAAATAGGTGAGAGGAATCCCCCCCTTTTCCCAGGATTACACATCCCAGGAGGAAAAGGAGGAACCAGAACAAGCAAAGAAGAAATCTGATTACATTGGGAGCTGCCGATGAAAAGCATTCAATCCAAGCTCTAAAAAGGGGGCAGAAATATTCATCTGTGTCTCYCTTTAAGCGGCCCATATTTATAAGGCAGTGTAAAAGTGAAGAGAGCAGAGCTTCCACGGGAAACACATTCTGTGATCACTGCCACGGGGCATCAGATCAGGTGTAACAAGAGCCATTAAATCAATAAATCATTACGAAACTGAAGGCTGGTGCTATTGGGAATACAYAGAAAAGAGCATAAGACTGGCTGAATTCTGCACCGATCAGCTTAATACAAATTAAGTGGCAATTTGAGGATTCAACRAAGGTCAAAGTTCTCCCACAGTGGTTGGCATCAGATGGGGCATGGGGTTTGCTAGGTGAGAAAGGCTGCCCTGTCCTTCTCCAGCCTGAACCTGTTTGTGGGTAAATACATTAATTCAACGTCCCAAATGACTTCAGTATTTCAGACTACTACCTTGACCCTCAACTCCATCTTTCTTGAAGCCTTGTTTATCAGTGCTAACGACCTATTTCACGGGGCAAATCTTCATCTTGGCTGATATACTGTGTTCCCAAAGGCTGATGTAACAAGGGTCGCAAATGTCTTGTGACAAATCTCTTCCATCCTCTCTAATTCCCATGTGAAATCAACTTGCATGTATCCTAGATTATACACTGCCAAGCAAGGAGACGGCGTCTTGGCACAAGCACGTTTAAATCCCCCAGGTGCAGGGAAGGACAAACAAAGATTCATTACAGTAATAAAGTTTCAGCCTTCTAGGGATGAGGTCAAATGAGAGCAGCAGAGCGCTGGCAAACAGGAGAGCAGCATCTTATGTACATGTGAGCTATAAATAAGCCTTCCGATGCGTGCCTGTTCAGCAGGGTCCATTGAGGGAAAATATCCACCTCATCACTGAACTTTTCACAGGGCAAGAAATGTTCACTGACCAGTGCTGTAGAAGTAGGATTTTTTTTTTTCTATCTGAATTGGCTTTCTTGGCTTATTTACCTTTGAACCTGGCCAGCAAGTTATGAGCCCTGACAATTTCTGTATGTCTACTCCAACGGAAGAATGCTACATATTATTGGTGCACTTAACAATTTTGTATTTACTGAGAATCCTTTCTTTGTAATGATGGAAATCCAGTGTTTAGGGTAGGAACTGCTCACTGCAATCAAGTCTGGAAACTGCAAGACTGCACGCCAGAATGCTGCCCACTTCTTTTGAGTCATTGAAAACGCACGTTCGTATTAATATGATTACACTACCACATATTAGTATGTTTTTGTTACAGAGTAAAAGCTACTGATCAAAATGACAAAGCAAACTGTCTGAAAAGAACAACTAATATCTAGTTTGCAACATATTGCCATAACATTTCCGAGAATCAGGAGCCTCCTGGGAGCGGTGTAGGTGGCATTCGCTCACCTCGGAGCCCCAGCGTCTCTATCAAATTGCATTTCCCTGACACCGTGCATGCCAGAGCCTGCCTTAATTAGGCTCTGCTCTCATAAGACCCTGAACTCCCTCCACTGCTCCCTATTGCGGGCACAAATGGCAGCCAGAACCTCCCAGGACTGGTCCCATCAGCCTCTTGCCCCTCCATTCAGTTCAGTGGTGTTACGTGACATACACACTAGCTTGGGTTTAGTTTGGTACTCCTCCAAACGCCAACTGCAAAAAACAGGGGTGAGGAGGAGGAGGGAAGAAAATCTGCAAGCAAATGTAATACCCGGAGGCYGATACTTCCATTAACCTTTCTAAGGAAAGGCAGGAACACTCATTTTCTAGCAGTCTATCAGTTTTTTCTGCATTTWCATATGTACTCTTTGCCCTGGCCATAAAGTGTCTAAACGAAAATTTATTGCAGGGGACTGGCTATTGATTTGCAACCCTGCACATCTGGAAGACATGAACCAAAAAAAAAAAATGTCCATTCTTTGAACTAATGAAAATTTAAACTCCAGCACATAAGAAATTGTTTCAGGATAAAATTAACTGACATTTTGAATACTCACCATCTACACTTGATTTTAATTTATAGCCAAATGCTCTTTACAAAACTCACCGGAGAAGTTTCAGTGATATTTGTGGGACTATGTGAATTCAGTAAAGCCACATTGGGCCCTTACAGCGATTAATTATACCCTCCTGAAGTATATTGCAGGAAAGGGTTACGTGACTGCTGCTTCTCAGGGTCCCTGATGCCAATGGAATGGATACTGTAGTCTCTCTTGAGACTATCCATAATGTTTTCTGTGAATGAAATGAGCTAGTCCATGACCAAGCAATTCAAGTAAACTTTCTCTCCGGGAGGGAATCCAGGTTTCCCCCTCTGTCTCTTTGTGTTTCGTTCCTTCGCATCTCTGCCAAAAATGACGAGTTCAAGGACTAAGCCTAAATTTCCTCTCAATTCCTTTCCAAGTTGTTGCTGTTGACATCCCGACTCACTGAAGAGGAAGGTATTATCTGCCTCTGTCAACAAACATCATTCTCTTTGCAATTCCTAGGGCAGGACCAAACTCTTCACCTGTAAGGTCAGAGTTACGTAAAGCTGGGAAGGATATTTAACAAATGACTCTAACAGGATGTACACAGGAAAAAGTAGCACAGCCAACTAAGCTCAACCACAAAGCCTGGTTTCCCCAGATTCTCCCGACACAGAAACCATATAAACATTTGGCACTTTCACTAGCAATATGCACCAACACGTTGAATGTTTGCTCATCTGAACTCTCATAAATTAATCTCTTCATAAATTGCTCATTAATGATAGATTTCTCATCCACCTACCATCCAGGCTGTCTGTTTTACCTGTGCAGAAAGCACTTGCATCATCAACTCAAAAATGCCCAGGAAGATTTACAAGGAAGCGAAGAATCTGCTTTTGTTTTCGGATGACTGTATTCAGATCAAATGTCAAGTTTAGCCCCTTTTTGCTTGAAGCAAACCCATTGCTTTCCTTCCCTCCCTCCACCTGCCAGTTTATTTGCTTCTTGTGTAAGCATTGCAATAAGGTATTAAGTAACAGCCACTATAATACTGGTAATAATACCACTGATAATAAATATCTTGCACTAATACAGCACCTTTCCTCTGGGGATCACACTGGGCTTTAAAAAAATCAGTGTGTGCATCTCCTCCAGAGCTTCCATTTGAATGGAATAAGCTGAGATCCCTGCCTAGCCAGCTCCTCTCCCTCATGGCATTGCTCCCTGAGCCCCCCTCCCCATCTAAGTACATTCATTCAATGCAATAAGGTTTCATCCAGAGCTAGCTGAATGAGCTATCGGASGTACCAGAAGTGGTACAACTACTTTTGCTGGAAGCAGAGCACGAATTCAAGCGCGGCGAGTGCTGCAGCAATGCAGCTGTGCTGCTTTCTGCGCCCGAGGTTTGACCAACTTTCTGCATATCAGAYGGTGGGACTGTTTGAGAAGAAATATGCAACTGCAAAAATGAGTCCAAGGTGAGTGGCATAAGGATGGGGAGACTTCAGATGGAGGAGGAACAAAAGAGCCAAACCATGGCTTGTATGCTTAGGTTTGTTACCCCAGCTGATTAGAAATGCATCTGTCAGGAAGAGGAAGAGTCGGTCTGCAAACAAGCTAGTGATATTCTAGTAACGTCGTGAGCTTTCACACGTGGGGTAAATCATTCCTCTTCTTCAGACGACACGGTTTTATCACTCGATCAATCTCATCTTCATTAATTACTATTGAAATTGCAGGCAGTAATCCATTTACTGTAGAACAAGCAGGAAACAAAGTATTCTAAGTATGATGAATCAGTGTTCTAACTAGCCCAAACACGATAGGCAAAGCTTGCTGCCGTCACTGGTGATTCCCCAAGAAAAGCATTTATGTAACTGTATAGTTATGCATAATTATACAGTGATGCATGTCCTGCTTACGTGTTGGGTCTATTTGTTCTGTGCTTTTTTCATAATGCCCCATGTCTCATAAAAGCAGTTATACGGACTGAGGTAGGTGCCAGTAAAAGTAATGTTTTCAAATGCAGCAGTTTAATTCAGACAACTCCAGGCTTGGGGAGCATCAGTTCTGGGAATGAAGTCAAAGCCTGGCAATGCTGACCGGGAGTCAAGAAAAGCTCAGGGAACAGAACTGCCCTTCCTAGAGGAATCACACCTCTCCATAAGAAGCTGCCTGCCTTACATTTGCTCCTCRGAAAATTGCAGCTGGGATTTTCAGAGCTGTCTGGGAGTCGAGATCCCAGATGGAAGTTGCACCCTACATTAAGAGCAACATATAATCCCATCCACTTCTTTTCCTGCTATCTAGGAAATCCTAGCAGACAACAAACAGTTTGGTAGCTTCGTAATAGCTAATCTGTCTGGTTGGAGCGCGTTTTGCCCATGTTGGAGTCTGTTTCTACTCACTCCACCGAAAAGCAGCACCAGCTGCAGAGAACTGCTTGAGTCCAAGATGTTTTAATAACACTGGTTATTACTGGACACAACTCTTGAGGAGGGATCTAGTATCTGCTTAGTGTTAGGGCTATGAGTTGTATTCCTGATTTATAATCTCCAAGCATCAGGCCAAACTCCTTTCTGCTTAAAGTTGGAAACCCATCAAAAGCAAATATTGCCCTTCCTTCTGCCAGCAGTAACATGGCCGGACAACAACATGGGGCTAAGGGTTGCTRTGTTGGGATGTAGAGATGTGCCCAGCTAGTGTATTTAGTAAGACACTAAGGCACAAATACATTAAAGATTGCATTGCACCACTTCTCTGAAAAATACTTAAATAAAAAAAGGCCAGCACGATGTTCCAAGAGCAATTTCCTGGATGTGATCAGTCATTCCCGCTGATGTCAGTGCCAGGGAGTGACGCTGACACTTCAGTGACTTCCAGTTACRCTAGCCCTGCCCTGCAGGGACAACACGGTGCCTGGGAAGTGACCTGGATTCTAGCACTTGTTTTGCACCAGCTGAAGTGTTTGCTAAGCCCTCATCATCAGCACCTGTGCAATGCCACCAACTGCACTGTCATCGCACAAGTGTCACCGGGGATGCCACCGGGAGCCGGGGAGGCTGTGCTGCCAAGCAGCTGATTAACGGCGATGATGCTGCACGGGGAGGCAAGGGGCCAGGCTGCCTTTCCGTGCTGGCAGGGCAGGCTGTGGCGGGGAGCAGCACCTTCTTCCTCAGAAATGCAGCCCCAACAGCCAGGCTCCAGAGACAAGAGAGCTTCCAGGCTCCGAAATCTGCAAGGAAGTGTTAAAAACCCAAAGGCCATCAAACCCAAGGGGAGGGAGACAGGGGGAAAATACAGCTTTGACCAACYGTAGAAAAACAAACATGGCCCTGACCTGGCAGAAGTGATAGTGAAATCAGAGACATGAGCTGCAAGGAATGTCGTCATAAGCAATAAAAAAACAAATTGTGGTTTAGTAAGAGCTGACTGATGTCCTAGGTGGCAAAGCGTGAGTCAAAGGAAGTGCTAAGTTGTGAGTCATCCACCTCAAAGGGCTTCATCCTTGGATAAAAGTCAAAGAGACAGCTCAGGGAGAAAAAAGGAGTGCAGGAAAGAACAGAGGCAATGGCAGAGCACCGGGCCTCCTCGCAGAGCAGAGGCCAAGCAGAGGGCAAGGCTGCTCTCTTATGCTCTCTTACAGCTATTTCTGGCCAGGCACATAATATGCTGCGTGTTTTACAAATACAAGGGTCAGGCTCCTGCCCTGGGGAACTTTGTCTACAGCACGAACAAGAACTAGAGCAAGAGTAGAAAGAGGGAAACGGTACAGAAAGCAAGTCACATCACTAAGGGTGGGTGCGTGCATTTAAACAAAGAAACAAACAAATACATATCAAGTTTTTTCTCCTATAGTTTTTTTACCACGACTTTATTACTGATATAGTGCTCTGCAGGCACTTGGTCTGGAGGAGCAATACAGCAATTAGCCAGCTGACGTGGCTTGGTCTTATGAAGAAAGATGAAAAGCGAGAAACTAATACAGAAAATTACAGGTCAGATAAAGGCAACTGTGATAAGGATCAATGCATTTTTGGAGGGTGAAAACACAAAGAAGGGTGAGGAATTATTTAAGGTGGTACAAAAAAGGGATGGAGAAGATGATGGGATTGTTACAGGGAAGTAGAAGAGAAAGTGGACAGGATGAGAGGCTGTACAGCATCATGCAAATCTAAACACAGGTTGATTTATGGGTTAGTTCTAGACTACAGGGAAGCATCAGGAGTGACGGGAAGAAGTAAAGAAAATGAACGTGCAGGATCTCATGCTGCTTCAAGGACAGTATTGGAAAATGCATCACTGAAGACAYGGTAAATACAAGAGGCAGGGTAGAAGACAAAAGAGAAGAGGAAGGTGGTCGTGGTAATCACATCAGTAGTGTCTTCCGTTTCAGGGGGAGCTGCTAAAAGGGATAAAAGACATTACAAAGGCCCCAGGAGAAATCAAAACATAGATTTACCACCAGAGGATTGCAGCAAAGAGAGAACAGAACCAAAGCATGTTTCCATGTCCACAACTCAGTTTCAGTGCGCAAATCTAAATCAGCTCCATTGATTTAATAGGTATTAAGTGAGTTTTACAATGAAGCAGGTGACAATAGAACCTGACTCACTCATATCCTGGGCAAGGCAGGCAGGAGCTGAAGCGATCAAAAGCACTGGAAGCTGTGCTGAGATGAAGTAGGACGAGAATTAAATAGGTGGAAAAATCCCAGAGGTTCTATATGGTTCTATACGGTTTGTGCAGCTTAACTTTCTGACTTCTTAGGTCCAGTTTTAAGTAATGTTTCCATATAGTCATTATCCCCCAACATTCCCCCATTTATTTCCTTGCATTCCCCGTATCAGGTGGGAGAGCACAGTGCAAAACTTCGGTCCCACAAACACTTATGTAGGCAATATTTTTTACATCCTGGTAGAAGAGATACAGTTTTGGGGAGGGAAAGGCCTGAAATAATTAAAATAAGCAAAACCTTGAGATACTGATAATCCAGAACCATAAGTTAGAAGCCAGAAAATTAACCCCACAAAAGGCTGAAATTAGGAGAACGGGTGAAATATCTGCAGTCGTTATCTGATTATTGAAACTAAACTTTACAAAAATTTTTAGGCATGGGATCTTTAACATACAAAAAATATAACTTGGTTTGTTTACAAAACAAACAAGTACACATTCTTTACTTTTGAGTAATGACAAATATGCCCAGTATTAATGCCTTATACTAAGGTACATTTGTGTCTGTTTGCCTCCTGACATCTATAAAAGAGAGAAAGAAAGATTGTTAGACTAGAAAGCATCAATATCATGGACTTGTACACAAAAAGGAAAGTTATGTCTGTAAGGCTTAGAAATAATAGAGAATGAATGCCATCATGGAGATACATGATGCATGTTTGTACAGAGAAAGCTTGGAAAAAGAACACAACATCCCCATATTTATTCATTGGAATGTATTACAGCACAATGTTTAGGGCACATTATAAGCTGCCAAATGAAATAACTTTCATATAATATTAGCTACAGAATGCATTTTGGAAGATTGAAGTGCAGCAGTAATAACATTTTCAACATTACTCTAAAAATTATTTCAGCATATTCATTCTGGGAGAAAGAAACTTGCATGAAAGATGATTTTTGATTCTCCCACCTTCAAATGTGCAATTGTTCCACAGAARACCTTGGGAAAAAATGGAAACCAAGTGAGCAGGCTGGATTTTTCACTTCTCTGCTATCTGCACAGAGGTGCATGTAAATAACTTGATATGCATTTATAGTTCTACTGAATTCAAGGTGTGGGATGATCGACATGCTGGAGCATCAGTAGAAAACTGGAGTTGCACAACAAATGTAACAAGGTACAGTATAAAAGAGCAGGTACAAAAAAGGCTTAAGAAAATCAAAATTTAGAGCATAACTGAGCAATCATTTGTTTTATTCCTGTCCACGTATTGATGGTCTGAGTAGAAATATTTAAAATGATTAGTGTTGTTTTGATTGCAATGATTATTTGTGCTTATTCTGGTAACTTACAACAGAATCAAGTTATGAAAAAAATAGACCAGATCAAAACCAATTACATTAAAAATGCAATGGATAATTTATGGATCATTAAAAACATAAGCAACTCTTTTAACTATCCAATAAATCAACAATTGCAGAAGTATTTTAGATTTTATTAAAAAATCCAGGAAACTTATAAATCTCATTTTACGCTCCAATAGGACACACAAATTGGTTTAGTTTTTTCTTGCAGCTGCTAGACAAGTAACCAAATCAGTTTTCCAGCAGCTGATTGGCCATTGGCCCGACTGCATGTCAGAAGGCATGTCAGAAGACATGCGGTCCCCAAGGGGTGATTTCCACAAACCTCCTCAATAGCTCCTCCAATGGTTTGCTTCCGAGAGGTTTAAATAAGGCCAGCCGCTCTGCTCAGCGATGCACTCCTGCAGCGGACAGGGCCGGCTGCCGAGAGCTACTGGGGTCACAGCCTCCCGACCCAAAATCGAGCCCAGGCAGCACAGCCCTCGGCAGACTGTGCCTGGGGAACTCCCTCCACACACACACACACACACACACACAGAGACAGCACAGATCCTGGCCACCTCTCAGTTATTCCACTCTGGTTATTTCTAAACTATTAGCTAGCAAATGTCAGGGTGTCTTCAGCAATCTTTCAATATTTGGTCAATACCACCCTGCTCCCAGAGATGACGATCCTAATCTGACAGTCCATGTTCAGGGCAAGACTCCCTCAAAGGGTGGCAAAATTTAGTCCAGAGCATTTATGCAGGGAACGATGTCTGCGCCCTGGTAGTAAACCTCAGTGCATCTCCCTACACACGTGCCCGGATCATTASAGAGAGATCCCCAACCTTTGACATTACACATCTGACCTAAGACGGAGAAAAATCTAAGATGATTTAGCTAAGCATCGGATCTTGCCCCAGCCCTTCAGCTTTTGCTAGAGTATCTCTGCCAAGACCATGGTCCTATAGACTCTAGAGCTTCTCAGCATACTTTTAATGCATGGGACCTTATACACCACCTATTAAAGACCTCGGCCTGGCCATCTGATGGTGAGTGGTAGTAAATCCCACACAGAAGGCTAGCCTGTAGTACAGCTGTAGTCTGTTGAATGGCTGCCTGCCCACCCAAGCCCATGCCTGTGCTCAGTCCATCCCCTAGAGCTGTAGCAAGACGCTGGGAAGGAGACAACATGCTGCTTGGGAGCACCTTTCCCCCTGGGCTGGGTCCTGCACTAGCTGTCTCGACCTTCTCTCTGCACAGCAGGTTTGGGCAAGGCTTGAAGGTCCTCCCCAGCCCTCCCCAGGGCTGTGGCCAGACACCAAAACACAAATTCCCTCTGTGGTCCAAGCCCTGACCTGGTGCCCACTGCAGAGATCTGCAAGCAGATTTGGGGCATGGCAGGGTGAGAACTTCTGTCCTTGACAATTCCAGCCCAAGAATCAGGGGTATCTGCAGTGGCAAATGCAATCAGTATCAGTAAGACTCCTTCTTAGTGGGACCTCCTGAGGTATGTCTTCAGGCAGTGGTCAGGGAGGGCACCAGCCTTTGCCCTGGCCTGGCATCCCACGTGCAGCATAGAAGTAGCTTATGTTGCCATAGCTGCAAAATCAGGGGATTGTCATACTGCAACAAACCCAGCTCCATGTACATAATCAGCTCAGCTTATTGTCATGGTCAGAAATTGGGGCTTTCACCACCAAAAATCTAAGCTGCTACTGCTTTGGGGTGAAATATACTCTTTCTTGCAGCATCACTACTTGTGGATTGGTGCAACCGAACGCTGTGGTTCAGAGACTCCCCAAAATGACAAGGTCTTGACTGGGGGAGCCCGTAAGGGCTCCTGCAATAAACAATGTAGGAGATGAGTGTCACTGTAGCCACGTCATCCCATTCTTTGCATCTCTTCCTTGGACCCCCATCTGTTGTCATTTCAAGCATAAACCACATATCTTCATCTTAAAGATCCTTCATCACCAGTCCTGTCCTCCTAACATAGGACTATCTCTAATTGCATCCACCAGTGAACATGCTGGCTTCCCCAGATCTTTTGTTAAGTTACAGAAAACACTTTTCCATGCTACCCTTTACGCTTCAAAGGCATGCCCAGCTCACATTCACAGAATTACCCCATCCCACCAAATTCTTCTTTTGCCAGGGTGCTAACAATAACCATGATAATCATTAGGTGGCTGGTATGCTGAAATGCCCACCTATTCCACTGCCTAATGATGTTTCATCTCCACCTTACACTCTTTCACTGGCCTCCCTTTAACCAAACACAGCCCATTTTCCCAAAAGCAGGCTGTAACTTTATTGGGGGTGGGGGCATCCTTTTGTCCTGCATTTGTACAGCCTCTGCAACAGTGGAGTGCTGGTACCGTGCTCTGGTAGTTCATCACGATACAAAAAAGAGCCCAAAGCAGGCTCAACCAGGCCCTTGCAGCTGGCCCAGAGTTCTGTGCTTGACCATCAAGCCTGGACTCTCCAGATAATGCTGTGCAGCTGAATTTGGCATCTAAAAACCTGCAGGGTTACGCTGAGCACGGAGGGTGAAGCTCTGATGCTACCGCCTGAGCGGGGTGCCAGGAGGGAGATCTCCCCTCCCGGGGAGGGAGGCTCTTCGCAGAGGGAGGTGGGGCGCCCTCAGGAGCGGCACCCGCAGGAGATGCTCCGATTAGGGCCCCGCGGCCTGGGTAGGCCCCGCTGAAGGGGCAGGATCCTTTTACAGCCGGGCTGGCATGCGGGGGCGGCCACGGAACTGCACTTCACGGCCCGTGTGATGTTGCTTTTGAAGGCTGCGAGGCGGGGCGGGCTGACGGGAGGCCGCAGCTTCCCGCCCCCCGAGCGGGCCGCGGCCGGCTGCAGGGGAAGCCCCTCTCCCCTCCCCCGCCGGAAGCGCAGCCCAGCCGGCCGCCTGCGCCTCGGTACTCCTCGGTACGCCGCGGCTGCGCTCCGGCCTTCCCCCCTCGCTCTGCCACCACAGTTCCGTCGGAGAAGGCGCCCGACGGCGGGAGCAACAGCGGGGCGGCAGGAAGTGAGGGGCCGCTGCGCTCTGCTCACCGTGTTATGCGAGAGCGCTCCCGCCCCCGGGGCCGACGAGAGGCGGGGGACGGCGGCAAGAGCGCGGGCGGAGCGGCGTCACCCCGGAGAGAGCGGCGGAGGCCCCCGCCGGCGGGCGGCGGCCGCAGGCTGGCGATGGAGGAAGGTGAGGGGGGCGGCGGCGCGTGTGTCACCCTTATCCCCCTCCGCCGGCGGGGCGGGCGGGGCTGTCCCGTCCCGCGCCCGGCGGTACCGTGTGAGGGGGCGCGCGCCCAACGGCCGCCTTGGCGGGGCCGCCGCCGCCTCAGGCCGCGGAGCTGCGGGGCGGGGAGGGAGGTCGGTCGGCGTGGCCCTGGCCAGCGCCTGCCGTGCCGGGCTGGAGCCGGGCGCCGGGGCCGCTTCCCCTGGCGCAGGCCGGCAGTGGGGCTCCAGTTGGCGCTTTTGTGTCAGGTGCGCGCCGGGGTAKTAACGCACGTACGAAGGTAAAACACTCGCCTGCAGGACACGGAGTCGGCCTCCCCCGGCAGCGCTGGTCCCGCCGCTGCAGCGGCTGGTGGCTCTGCAGGCTGAGGCCAGACCCATCCCTCCTCGGCGGCCCCCTCGGGCTCCGCTGACGAGCCTCCTCTTCCCCGCCCAGGGCAGCCCATCGTTTGCAGCTCCCAGCGGGAGGAAGCTGGGTGATGAATGGGAGCCCAGAAACTTGGGGACTGTTTCTCTTCCCTCGCCCGGCATTGCACCCCGGGGCGGCATCTGTCGGCTCTGTGGATGCCTCCGTGAGTGTGGTTTTTCTTTGGCATCCCTTCCGTTTCCCCGTTTGTATGTTTTAGTCTGTCTCCTCTCTCGTTTCACTTTTAGCCCCCCCCACAATCGTTTTCCTCCAGGTCTCATTTCTGCCAACCCCCTTTGTGGGGACTAGGAGATGGCATTTACTTTTCTTAGGGAAATCGGCAGAAACATGACTGTAAGTAGGCACCCAGAGAAATGCAAGAGCAAAACAAGCATATGCGATACTGTCCCATGGCATATTCCAGCCTCCCAATCGTTCTCAGCTGGGGTACTTTCTGAGCTGGATATGGTTTCTGTGTGTTTAGTAGTCTTTGGTTGTTTGTACTCCACAAATGTGTCCCTCTTCTCTTGAATGTGTTTAAACTCTTCATTTACAGAACATTCTTTGGGTAGGAGTGGTCTACATGAAGGTGATGTGCGATGAACTGGTTCCTTTTAGCCTGACTCACTGTGTTTGATAACTTCTTGTTCCAGTATTAGAAAAGAAGGTGAATCACTGCTGTCTATTCAGCCTGTTCATGCATTTCACTAACTTGTAGACCTCTGGCATGTTTCTGTTGATCATCCACTTTTCCAGACTGAGGCATCCTCAACTTGCTTCCTTGTTTCTTGTATGGGAGCCATTGCACACCTTTGATCATCCTTGTGGCCCTTCTCTGAACGTTTCATAGAATCATAGAATCATTAAGGTTGGAAAAGACCTCTAAGATCATCGAGTCCAACCATCAACCCAGTACCCATGCCCACTAAACCATGTCCCGAAGCACCTCATCCACACGTTTTTTGAACCCCTCCAGTGATGGTGACTCCACCACTTCCCTGGGCAGCCTGTTCCAATGCCTGTTCCCAGCTCTATGTTATCCTTCTTTAGATGAGAGGACGAGAATTGCAGACAGCGATCGATTTGCAGGCAAAAAATGGGTTAATATAGTTGCACACAGGCGCAATGAGTTATGCTTTTCTGTAATAGATACACAAAAATAAATGGAATGCATGTTGTCTGAGTTGAAAAAAATATACTGGGAACTTACAGGGAACTAGAAAGCAATCTCGGATGAAAAATTGCTTGCTGGATAGAGAGGTACTAGAGGCTGCGTCATCAACTCAAAATCCTGGATTATTTTTAGTTGTCACCTTGTTTGACTTTCATTTCACCCCATTTAAAGGATTCATAAAAGTGGAAACAGCATTTTTCTTGTTTGAGGCAGCTAAAAAAGAAACAGAAGTAGGGTACTTGGATCTTTATTACTGCTTTGGGGGGGAATCTGTTGAGCAGTCTTCAAAACCGAGGTGAAGATCATTTGCCAACAACGATGTAGTTGTTTCAGAATTAGAATTTTAAATTGTTCTTTCTTTGGGAGTTTTCTATTACTGCTGCTAACTCTAGATTTTGTAAGTGTGTTACACTTCTAATGTGGATCACTTATCTGCCAGAAGAATGAAATAAATGCTTTTTCCTCCAGTGTTCTCACTGCTGTTGCTTTGGTCATAACTAGGATGACAAGGGCAGACAGTTGTCTTTCCAAGCACATACCTGCCTGTTCTGGTGATCTAATTTTTTTCCCTTAATTTTATTTTCTGTGGTACAAGTGACTTTTAATTGCAGTGCACTCGGTGTTTGCATTGCTGATTAACTTAATATACGTGACATGAAGAGATACTGGTGTATATTTCATTTTGGATTGATGTAATGATAAATGTGATATTGAAGGCCCTAACCTTGTTTCATTTAATATCTTTCTAATTCTTGTCTTGTTTAAGAAGGTAAACATTTTCTGTTCWTTCCATGAAAAATGTTACCATTGAGATATTGGTTTGCTCAGAATAATTCATAAATTGCTTTGAAAATCCTGTAAAAGCACAAATACAGGTGTGCTGATACAGGCAGACACCACTTTAAAGGTTTATTTATATTACTATCTTTAGTTTCTAACTTTTAAAGCTAATAGTTGGGAGTTAAAAGTAGACCAATTTAGACTTGAAGTAATATACAACCAGAGTAATTAAAAGCTTTATTGTGGGATGTGAAGATTGACACTTCRAGTTTGAAGTTGAATGGCTTTATGAGAGCTGGTTTAAGTCCAGAGGAAATCACTGGCTACAAAATTTCAGGCAGCGTTGGACAGTAGATCAAACTGGATAGCTAAAAATTCTGGAGCATGAGTTACAGTTAAACCTTTTCATCACACATGGATGTCACCTTTAATAGTAATTATAACAGATTTTTTTGCAATGACTTTTTTTGTATGGAGACTTGCACCCTGTGAATTAGCCTCATTGCCTTTCAGACTCTTAAAATAAATGGGTCAGGGCTTCAAACTGCTGTTGTTTACAGAAAACTTACCAGAAGCCARAGGAGGCCTCAGTCTTGTGATGTGATCTACGTGGTCTAGCAGACTGGGCTTTTTAATTATATGTTAGCCTAAAAATTCATGAATTTGCTTAGTTCCAGTAGATCTGGAAGCAGGAAAAAAGTGGTATTATATTTACTTTATAAAAGCTTTCACCATATGAATAACAAACAGGCAGCTCAATTTAAAAGTAATGGACTACCCAATTTTTGTATTACAGTAATATGCCTGGTACACTACTGTACTATAGCAGCGTAATACCAGGATGAGAGTAGAATGAAATTGGCACCAGTTTCTCACAGTGTCTGTATCAGCTTACCTGAACTACTGCTTTCCTTCATTTGTGTAGTATGTTCACCATGAAATAAACCAGTTAGCTTCCAGATTGGGTTCTGGGTAATCCCAGAGTATAGTCTCAAGAGAAAACTATTGGATTTTTTAAGGAATAACATAGGAATTCATTTCTATATTGTTGTATTGTTATTTTAGTTAGGCATAGGAAATACTTTAATTGAGTCTTTTTGTCAAATATATCTGCTGTGGGATTGAATCAGTAGCAATAACTGGCTGTTACCTGCTGCTGTGTGGATTTCTCAGTGTGTGATTTTTAGGTATTGTGTTGCAATAGCTTAAAAAAAAAATGTCTTCAGGGGCAGCAGACCTGCGACAGAGAAAGAAGCAAAACTGCACAGAATCTGACAAAATGGCTCCAGAGGAGAGAAACAAAGAAAACTCAAAGCTGGGAAGATCGCCAAAATGTAAGCTACAGAATTTTTAGCTAACTTCTGATTTTTTTTTTTCATTATTCTTTTACATTTTGTGGGAAGATATTTGTAGCGCAGTAATTTATAACAGACTTATTTTGAATTAGGTTTTTGAATGTTTCAAGAAAAAACAGGCATGCACATTAGAATTCTTTAATAATGACATTTTATGTATTGCAGAGTAAAATGGTAGTCCTGGATTGTTTCAGGTTGGGGCGGGGAGAGGAAGGGGGAGAGGCAGAGGGGTTAAGAATCTTACTGTTGTTACTATCTGAGTACAAAAAAATATTTTAATTGCACCTGGAATGGTCTTTCGGTTGGGAAGCTGAAAGGCATGAAGTAATGGTACTGAAACAAGAACAGACAAAAAGTCCTTACAGCTTTTCAAGAAACAGAACTAAAACCAGGTGTAATTTTAGGCAAGTGCTCACCAAGCTGCCAAAAACTTTGATATAAAAAGTGCATACTAACTTGAGGGAGCTACTGGTGAAGTAGACACCCATTGAATGAGTTTGGTAAAATACAGGTTAGTTCATTCCTCTTATATTTGAAAACAGAACAGAGAATAGAATGTCTCAGTATTGATGTTAGGTGTGGTATTGCCATCTCGTTCTGTTAATGTCTTTAAGAAGTTTGTGGTGTTTTGGATAAAATCTAGAGTTCGCTTTGTTTATTTGGAAGACACTTTTCCTTCTTGGAATTCCTTTGAAAATGAAGCTTACTAGAATGGAGAGAAATTTGCAGTGTGGTGTGTGAGTATTTTATCTAAGTCCTATGAAGCAATGGTAACAACTGGGAAGGAAAACTGCAGGACAGGAATAACAAACCAGTTCTCAATGTATCTGTGTTGCGGATGGTGTGATAATTCTGATGCCAGTAAGTTTACTTGCTGTTCAGAAGTGAGTCATATTTAGGGCATACTGTTTGTTTCTAAATCCTCTGGACTATTTTAGCTTTTTCACTGTCCCTTTTCAGATATGTTAATTCAGCGTTTTGCGAAACTTTTCTTTGGCTGTCTTGCGGCAGTCACTAGTGGAATGATGTATGCTGTGTACCTCTCAACATACCATGAACGGAAATTCTGGTTTTCCAGCAGGCAGGTAAAGAAAAAAGTTAAACTACTGAAACAAAAGCCAAATTGTGTCTTTGAAATCAAAGCTGATCCATGTCAGGTTGGAACTACTTGCTTGCAGAATCACATGTCATTCTAGTCAGGCCTCTGTCTTTGGTATAATCTCTTTCTTTGTGGTTTTTGTTTGTTTGTTTGTTTTTGGTTGGTTGGTTGGTTGGTTGGTTGGTTTTTTTCTTTCTTTCTTTTTTTCCCCCAAGTGTTTCTCCTACTAACAGTAGTCTTTTCTTGCATGCTTTTATATGTTTTTCCATGCCATCCTTTATTATTGAAATACCTTTCTAAAATTTGGAGAAAAAACTGAAGCATACTGGGATTGCATAAGCTAAACAACAGGAATGTATGGTTTTGGTTTGTTTTGGTTTTTTTTTTAAGAACTGTATTATCTAGTGAAGTATGGAAAGTTGAATGAAATTCAGGTTTGTGAATATGAAAGGATCCTGTGTACCTTGTGCTGACTTACGATGTGGATTTGGCTTGCTCTGATTCCAAGCGTGTTTGCAAAGTTACAGAGCGCATTATGTACCTGCAGAGGTGCTGTGAAGATTAATGTTTTGTGGAATACTTTGAAGATGTACAGTGGAGTCATAACCATGTGCTGTATTACAAAACCAGTCTATCTGAAAAGATATAGTATTCTATGGGAAGAGATTGCAGGAGGTGAATAAATTTTTTTTTTTTTCCCTAGGAACTTGAACGAGAAATTACATTTCAGGGTGACAGCGCCATTTATTACTCATTCTATAAAGAACTGCTAAAGGCTCCTTCCTTTGAAAGAGGTACAAAACCCATTTGTTTTATTAACCTTGAAAAGTCCTGTTCCTTTTGGAGACAGTAAAAAACTCCTGCAGACTGAGGAGACTGATTTTATACTCTTATATAGGTATATCAGTCAGATTAATTAAAAACTGCATGCTGACCTAACTTTTCAGTGCCTTTTAAAAAACAGTGTTTAACTATCATGTATTCCAGCAGATTGCCTTTAATCAACACTCTGGAATAGGATTAATATTACTCGCATATTGCCCCATATGGAAGTTATCATTAGGTTTGCCTACGCTACATAGGGGATTTTTTGCCATGTAAGCCTAATTGATCTTTAATTTGGGAATGGGGGATGGAAATGACTGTTTTCCATACTCTGTCAGAAGATGAAACAGTTTCTATCAAGAGTTGATCTGCTCAATCCTGTCCCTGCCTCTGAGGTTTCTACTCCTGTCAGCTATGATGAATAGATGTTGATGATCACTGAGCAATGGGGACAGAAACCAACAGGAAGGAGAACAAACTGGGTGGCAATGGTCTCTCCTCCCTTTGCACTCCTGCTCTTTATCCTGCACTGGCTCTGGAGCTCACTGACCCCAGGTCCCTAAACGAGCAGAAAACTAAAGCAATGAAAAGAAGATGGAACACTTTCATTCTAGTTTAGTGAGTTCAGAAGGCCACCTGGGCTAGCGTGGGGAAAAGGTGAGAACTCCAGGAGAGAAGAGGGAGTGAACGGCCCTGTCTCGCAGCGGTCAGCAGTTGAATTAGTTCAGTCCCCTTGTGAAACCTCATCTGAAGCCAGTTAAACTTTGTAGGTATAGTTTTATTGGTTGAACAGTTTCCCAGCTGACATGTAGCTCGTCAGCAATATATACTAGGTCTTTGGTACAGTCAGTTCCTCATTATCTCTGGGGAGATTACCCATGCTGTGGATCGATGGACTGCCTCATTCAGGCATGCTGCCTCTGCAAACAGATAAACTCGCGTGTCTACTAGRTATTTTGGGGGCACCCAGTTTTCAAAGGTCTATCATAGTTGTGCTGAACCCAGTTAAAAGTCCTGCAAGACCTGGTTTGGCCTGCAGAGAACCAGCTGCAGACCACACACCGAGATATGCTTAGAGCTGGAAACAGTAATCTTGTTTGGCTGTTGCATTGTTGTTGGGGTTTTTGTTCTTTTTTTTTTTTTTTTATCTTTCTCTAATTTGGATTATTTTTTTCTCTTCCCTCTATTGTCCCAAGTAATGATGTCAGTTTTTTGATTATAATGTCTCAGAATGATGTATCCTTGAAGTATGTCAGCTTCAATTTCATCTCAATTCTATACAAAGGCATATTGTCTTAAATGAGTGATTCTTAGAAGTCTCAGAAACGCAGGGCTGAAAAGGGTGATGAGGCCATCATATCTGACCTCTTTGTGGAGACAGGTTTAATACATCCTGCTCATTCTTGTTAGATCTTTGTCTCACTTCTTAAGAACCATCTGTGAAGGTGATCTGCGGGTAGCTGGCTCCAGGGCTGCATCAGTATGTTACTGAAAAGACTACGCTTCAGTTGGTTGGTTTGGGGCCTTCTATTTAAAGGCTAGATCAAAAAATGGTAATAACTTTGTTGCTACATCAGTAGGGTGGAATGGCATCTGGCACAGAAGTTTCTCCTTCCTTTAAAATTAGGAGTGGTGAATCAGTCAGTAGCTTTAATTATCAAATCTGTTTCCCCCTACCTTTGAGTACACTTTCATCTCTTTTGAGAACAGCAATAGTAAGTGATTCCAAGAATAATATATTTTTTTTTTGTCTATAGGTGTTTATGAGTTGACACACAACAATAAGACAATATCACTGAAGACGATAAATGCAGTCCAGCAAATGACTTTGTACCCAGAGTTGATTGCCAGTGTTTTATATCAAGCATCTGGTAGCGAAGTATGTGCATTTCTCCTACTTTCTCTGCTTTCGTTATGGTTGTGTCTGCACGCATGTATGAGACTTTCTATTCTGTATACAATAAATACATGCAATTTCTGTTGAATGAATTGAGCTAAGCCTCTCACCAGGTCCAGGTTCTCCTCAATTCTGATCAGTTTCTGGCATAGGGTTTTGGGGGTGTATATACACTAAACTTTTCTGTCTGTTATTCTTTATTTCTACAAACTGCTTAGAAATGTGGAGAGTGTCGGTGCTATCCATTAAAAACAGGAAAGTTAGCTCCTTTGGAGTCCAGGAGTCTGTTATAGTGTTAGCTGTCTCTACCCGTTCCCGTACAGATAAAAGGGAAAAACACTTTTGTAGATAAACCTTTTGTCTCTTTCTGCTCTATCTGGGCTTGCTTCTGCTTACACTGCATACTTGTGTCCGCTCTATCTTTCTTTTTTTAATTATTTATTTATTTTATATATGCTTCTCTGTGTTTGGAAGCATTTTTGCCACATCTTTACTTCTTCCAAGTTCCTCCCCTACATAACTTCTTCCAGTAGTCCTGCGAACTTTATATCTCACTGCAGTATAGATTTATTAAATCTRACACATACAATGTTCATGCTAAAGCAAATACAAAAATCATGGCACTAGCAAGCTGAGTCCTGAAGTGTGYTCTTAATTCACACTGCTTTGTTCTCCCTGAGCCCAAAATAAAAGCATGTTCAATACTTTCTAGAATATGGGCTGTCTCTTACCTGTTTGTAAAGCACCTAGCACACTGTTAGCAGTATGCAAATAGTAAATAGTAATCATTTCTAGCTTCAGCTCAGTTGCTGCTATGTCTATTCGTTTTTATTTGTAATTTCAGGAAGTTATTGAACCAGTGTATTTCTACATTGGTATAGTTTTTGGACTGCAGGGAATTTATGTGACTGCATTGTTTGTAACCAGTTGGGTTATGAGTGGGACTTGGCTGGCAGGAATGCTGACTGTAGCATGGTTCATTATTAACAGGTAAGAAAAACATCTTTATACAATCTAGTTTGTCAATAAGGCGTTTAAAAATATTGGAGCGGATTGAAATGCTTTCTATTAAACTTTGTGCTCTCATTGTGAGAGCAAGCTCTTATGACGAATACAAAACATCTCCCAGAGATGCACTGATTCTCATTACGCTTTTATTAATGGAAGGGCCTGCTGTTGTCCAAACCATCCACGCTGCCAGTTGAACTGACTTTATGTATGCGTGTGAATACGGGAGTATTCTCACACAATTCCATTTTCCAAAAACATTCCTCAGAAGGTTTTGGTTTTGTGCTGGTGAAGAATGAAGACAAATTTCCAAAGTTGCCGTAAAACAGAATTGCTCTCTGTGGCCAGCTCTATGTATTGGGATGGTTGTTCTGTTGCTTGGGAGGAAATGACCAAGTGCATTTTTCTTGTAAAAAGTCTTTGATATTTTTCTTTAATCTGCTTTTTGTAGTGGGTTGATGTGCAAAGTGGAATCTTCTTAGATGATCCTGATCTCAAGATTTCTTYATTTTAAAACATTTCACTTGCAAGAAAATGTCCCTTCCCTTTATGAAACACAACAATAATAGGGAACCTCATTTGGGCAATGAGAACTTGTGTTCAGGTTCCTGGTTTGTCACCAAGTAGCTCTGGGGCTTTCTGTGAACTTGAGAACACTTGAAAGAAAAGAGCTGTGGAGGAGCAAAATGTTAGAGATGTATCTTTAAAGTTGAGCTGTTGGGAAGCGTCTTTTAGGAGTGTTAAGCCATTGTGGCCGAATCTGTGATTARTAGCTAAAAATACTGTGCATCAAGCTGGTGTGAACAGTAGAAAGTAGGAAAAATGGTGAATAAATCTGTATTTTTTTCAACAGCAAAGAAGATTAACTCTGTTAACAAATTGAAAGGTCCAGTAGTTAAAAAAGCTCCAAATATGCCTCTGTAAGAGGCTTCAGAGGTAAAAATGAAAGGTGRTGCTTTCAAATATCTAAATGACAAAGAAGCTTGAGGCTCCTTTTTAAAAGCATAGTAGACACAAAGGAGACTATGTACCTCTGAAACTGATGCCTTTGATCACGTTTGAAAGTGTGACTTATGCTTCTAAGTCACTTTAGCACTTTTTAAAACTTTCTCCTACAGCTTTAATTGTGCAGATACTGTCAAGTCATTCCACGAGAAGACCGTGCTACTGTTCTGGCCCATGCTCCCCATCTGTCTTTAATCTCTTGTTTTGCTGGGCAGAATTTTCTCTGTAGACAGAGTGTCTGCTGGTGCTGCTGCTATGAGGGAGCACTACTCTGGATTCTCAGTATGTTGTGCTTGACCGCCTAAATCACTTATTTAAAACATATCGTATGAGAACTGAAAGGAGTCTTTTCTCGCAGCTATGAGCTGATTTTCATCGTAATGTGAAAAGCTGCTGTTACAGCAGCGGTCCCTTGCCTATGGACGTAAGACCATTTAGCAACTGCTCGTGGCCAAAGAAGGCTCCGTTGTCCCAGTGCAGGTTGGCAGAAGCAGTGCATGATGCGTCCGCTTGCACAGTGTTGTGCTGGGTCGGAAAAGGCTGGAGGCAGATGCCTTTTGGCTTCAGTCCTATAAACACCATCTAATAAGGAGACCTGCTGAATAAATGAGTAAGGATTGGACCTTCCACGCCGATATTAAATTTGTGACCTCTATCAGCAGCAAAATTGTGTCAGTATTACTTTACACTTAATACAGGAATAGTTTGCTTGCAAGGCCACACTGATAACTAGAAGCGACATTTAGGCTTTCCTTGATATTTTTGTTCCATAAATCTTTTAATAATTTTGTTTGTCTGTACTTTATTCTAGGACAGATACAACAAGAATTGATTACTCCATACCATCAAGGGAAAATTGGGCTTTGCCATATTTTGCATGTCAAGTAGCAGCTCTCACATGCTATTTAAAAAAAAACCTAAATTGTTCTGCTGAGGTAAAGCAAAATTAATTTCTTAATAAAGAGTTGCTGGTAGAACTGTGCTCTTGAGAGTAGTTACTTCTGTCACTCTTGCCCTACTAGGCAGAAAACAGTAGATGTTTTGTTTGTTCTTTTCAAAACAGCCACTTGGATTTCACCTAGGCATGTGCAGTTTTTGCTAGGCGACTCGTGTCCTGCCCTGTTACACTCCCCGTGAGGGTTCAGAGAGAACAGTGTGGTAATGAGCTGTGTGCTGTCTTTTTGAAATAAATTGATGACTTTTTCTCACTATGTAAACTATATTGTTGCTCTTCCTGTTGCTGGGAGAAGATGGTGGTAACTTCCTTTCCCTGTCTCTCTGTCAAAGATGTTTCTTCTGATTGGCTTTAAATGTTTTTGGATGTTTCAGTAATTACTTTCTTCCATCTGAGAACATGTTAAATAGGTCTGAAGTCGGTATTTTAATTATTTCCTAAAATAATTAATTTCCATAGTTTCTCTTTTAATGACCTCTCAGTTACTTACTGACAAGAGATGCGTAGGTATGAAATTAATGCTTTTTTTGTTTCTCTTTTTTTCCTCTAGAAGTTTTGTTACCTTTTGGTGAGTGCTTCAACATACACCTTCATGATGATGTGGGAATACAGTCATTATCTCCTGTTTGTCCAGGCGGTTTCTCTTTTTCTGCTAGACAGCTTTGCCTTGGCACAGACAGAGAAGGTATTAGAACTCTGCAACCTACTGATAGTTGGGGACTTAAATACAGCCTCAGAGGTGCCTGCCATACATACTGCTCAGGAGCTCCAAAGGGCACAGACTGAGTGATGACCTGAGTGTCTTGCAGCCTGGGTCCAGCTGAAGTGCATGTCATGTCTCTTGGAAGAGTAAAATGGCTTTAAACTCACTCTCTTTTGGACTACTGTGTTTGGGACAGCTTTCCTAACAAAAGGGTCAGAAGCTAAACGAAGCTTCCAAGACCTGAMACATCCTTGGAGAGCTGAAAGAGTGATGAAAGATAATCAGCCATGCATCCTTTTTGGCCTACCTGCCTCTTCTTTTCCTTTTCCTATTCACAGCAGGGTGGGGCTGACCAAAAAACTGCTCTGTTGGCTCTGTGCAGTCAAGGGGCTCATTTTCACCCTGAATGGCCCGTCCTGTACTGATTTAGTCAATAAATAGGCTAGACAGATGCTGAAGGCCAGTTGATTTTTCAGTACAAGAAAGTATTTGAATTTATTCTGCAAAATGGTTCTTAGAAATGTTGCAACAATAAGGCATTTTTACTCTGCCTGTTGCAATGGTATATATGCAACTTCGTACAACTTCTAGTTTTATTAGATGTAACTTCTGCTTCAAACTGCATGCAATACTAATTCATCACCTCTTCTTTCAATGGCTTTTTTTTTCTGTTCCTCAGCAGTGGGAGAGGTTTGATCTATTTTAGTTCAAAGCAGGGTCCTTAAAATATATGGGAGAAGATGGGTGTTTTGGTAAAAGTCTAAAGAATCAACTATCAGGGTTTACAAGATCTGCTTATCAATTAGTAAATAACAGAAAGTATCAGTAACAGTCTTTGTATTCCGGAGGTAGGTTAAATGAACAAGTTACTGTGAGGGCAAGGAAAGCGCATGTTTACAGTAGTCAGCTCTTTCACACAAATTGTGTGGTTTTATACTGTTGCATTGTGGTTACTGCTTCATGCTGCATCACAGTGAAGTGTTACAGAATGGGGAGACCTTGTAAAATACTACTACTTTTGACATTTTTACAGAATACTTGTAAAGTAATTGTGCACTAGTTACTGAGGCTGACCAGGATCATTTTGATGTGAAGTACTTTCCAGAGCAAAACGGTACGCTGCTACATTCATGAGTTGGAGGATAGAGATCCATTAATCCCCTGATTAACAGAGTGACCTATCTACTGCTCTAAAAAGCAAGACGTATATCCACTATAATTTTATTTTATTGTGTTTTATCTTGTTTCTTCAACAGGTGCATGAAGTATACAAAATCTACTTGTTTTCTCTCTTCTTGGGGTACCTTTTGCAGTTTGAAAATTCAGCCTTACTAGTGTCACCATTACTGAGTCTTGTAGCAGCTTTAATGCTCTTTAAATGCCTTCAGGTAACTACACTTTCCTCTAACTCTTGAGTGTAGTTTTTATTATTTAAACTGAATTCCAAATGATATGGCATTTTTAAAATATTTTTGCAGATGAATATGAAAAAAGGTACATTTCTGTCAAGATTGCTGAAAATAATGTACATTTATTTGGTACTTACAATAACAGTGACACTAAACTTCTTACTAAAGGTAAGATTCCTCTGTAAAAAGTGATTTTAATTGTCAAAATCTAAATGGAAAGTTGCAGATGTATCTTGGAAAAATCTTTTGAAGTGTTGCTTATCCTATTGATCTGAGAGTTCATAGCTTAATTCACAGCAAATTGGAGTRCTAAATATTGAATCATTTTTTTATCTATATGAAAAGTCTTTATCTAACAACTCAAGCAGCTGTTTTTTGTTAGGGTTTTGGTCTTTTGGGTTGAGCTTAAAGCATAGTATAGAAATACTCTTTAAATCACACTTTAGCTATTTCATAAATGTGGTTTTTGTTATAACTTGGATGGCCTCTACAAACTGGCTGAATGTTAAAACAATATTCTTGTGCAAGGAGAAGACCTAGTAGGCAGGAACAGGTATGAATAGTCTCAAGGCAGATGTTAATTTTCAATTAAATTTCAGCTAGAGCATGGGAACAGAGACCTTCACTTAGTGTAGGAGTCAGCTAGAAGCTGAGATTACACAATGGGTTTTTAGCCTGGTCTTGTATTTTGATTAGTAACTCCCTCTTGCTGGCTCTAGCCTTTTACATAACTTATTGTGCTTTTCCTCTGTGTCTCAAGCTCACCCTGGTTGTGTTAATTAACAGTGTCGACTTCAAAATAAAGAACCTAGTGAACCCTAAAAAGTTTGAGAGAGTRCTCAGAACTGATTGTTTTCTTGTGCCATTCAAATTGGCTAGCCTTGCTGTATCTTCAGGAAAATAAAACCTAACCTTCAAAAATATGAGTTAAATTACATAGACAGTACACAGAACCTTTGGCTGCTCAAACGATTTATGTAAAGATTACAAATGCCCATAACTTTTGCTAGGCTGCAGTCCTGTTGTTTAGTGGAGCCAAACGCAATGTTCTTTGGCTTGCTTGGGGGTAAGTCTATGTCTGTTTTTTATGATCCTTTTTACGCTGCTCAGTAGTCTCTTGACAACTTGTTGACAGCTTTTCACTTGCCCTCCTGTTGGGGTACATGAATGAAATTAAGGGAATTATATTCTCAAGGAAACTCTAAAGATAGATTTATTTAAGTGAAGATTTGCAGTACTACACTGGTACCTTAATTGGCACACTTAATCACATTTGTTAGTTTTAACTAACTCTTGAATAGTTGATTGTTCCCTGCCATTTTGTAATCTGAATGAAGTGACTATGTGAAAGCTGCTTCCAGCACTTGGTAAGATTTTTCTCTGCTAAATTAATTTTCAGATGTTTGTTCCTCATAAAGAAAATGAGCATTTGCTGAAGTTCATTGAAGTAAAACTTGGCTTAAACACAACTAAGTAAGTTTTTAAATTCTTTACACCTTCTAACGTATCTGAACTTCTGAAACTGCTCTGAGAAATATAAAATTTAAGTGGCTTGTGAGAATTTCATAGAGGAATTAGGGAAAAAGTTTCTATTTGTCGCCTGGTTTTAAGATTGAATTAAGAAAAGATGCATATACAGAATTTACTTAGGATTTTGAGGTTTCTGAGGCACCTCAATATTTTTCATGCCTTGGGGTGAAAGCATTTCATASATTTTTTGTTTTCTTTTGATGCTGAAAAGCAAAAACTTTCTGTACCCTGTCTAGTGTTTCTAATAAGACTTGAAAGCAAAGATAATAGGGTAAAGGTGGTGGTACTAACTTTTTATAGCCTGGAAAAGAAAGGGCTCTGAAAAGAGTCATGAACTATCGATACTATCTCAAAACAGGGTTGGGTTGTGGGTTTGTATTTTCCGTTTTGTAAGAATAACACCCCCCGAAAAAACCCTGTATGTTTTGGAAGAAATTAGGACAAGGGACAGCTTAAAAGTCAGAGGGAATTGCGATTCTAAGAAAAACTGTTTGCATCTGTGAAAAAGTTGAATGTTGGTCTACAAGAAGAAGACATCATGGCTACAGATTTTCTGGAAGACTTCAAATGGAGTATTGGTAAGGACTGAGATACCTCCTGGACCCAAGCCAAGGCTTGCAATTCTGTGCAGGAATTGGGACTCTCTCCTGCGAACTGCATCTCTCTTACAAAACTACTTCACAGCCTTTCAGGGGGAGAAGTGGAAAATGACATCACACATAATTGAAATTGTTGGGGAATTTTTGGAAGACAAGATGTAATGACGTTGTCTAAGATGCATTGTTTAACACACATGTGTGCACATTCTTGTGTTTTGCAAGAAAAGAAAGGACTGCTGCTGGTCAGGATTTCAGTTTATTCAGCTACCAGGTATTACGGATTTTATTTTTTTTCCCTGGGGACTTGCTACATGTTACTTTCCAGGCTGTCAAACTCTGCAATGACGCCAGTGATTGAGACAAACTGGGTGCAACTACGCCTAGAAAATTGTGTAACTGTGGGTTGGAATTATGGTTTGCAGCCCAAGAGCTTCAAGATCTGTCTTTTAAGGCCAGTTTGGACATGCCCAGCTGTTAATCTTTAAACTGATTCTGTCTAATTGAAAGTGGTTCAGTTCTCTAGTCTTCTCTTGGGGGAAAAGAAAAAGAAAAGAGGGAGGAAAGCGAAACAAAATAAGATGAGAACGCATTCATGGCGTCACATGCTGCACCAATTCCAGTTGAGAATACACATTGGTAGTGCTTCTTGGCAGAGTATGTAATCTTTCTGCTCATTAATTGAGAATGAAGAATGATCGAGTGGGTTCGGCTACAGAACTAGAATTTCAGCATTAAGGATTCTATTCTTGGCAGTGCCTCGGGCGTGTTTGTGATCTTGGATGACCACTTTCCCTTCTTCATCTCCCTGTTTGGAATGAGGACAAGCATACCTTCTTGCATCAATATCTCTAAAATCTTAATCCACTGTGACAAGGAAGTGCTTTGTGGTCCCCATAATGGAGTTATAGGGGAGGTTGGGTTTTTGTGGTATAAAAGAGTTGTAGTCTGGTCTCTACAGATCACAGATTCTTTTTTGGAAGATAAGCTTTTGACAGTTGCTCTAAAGTGTACTTGCGAAACGGTTTCAAATGATAAAAAGATAACTTTTCAAGGACAAACTTCACATAGTTTCTTATGACATTAATAGGTTAAACTGTGATTGTTTGTGTGCTGGGTTTTTTTCTAATCTGTGGGGTATTGTTATTGTTTTTAATGGGATGTTTTTGCCTTACTAGGAATTTTACAATGAATTGGCTCCTTTGTCAAGAATCTCTTCAGGCACCCTCCCAAGACTTTTTTTTGCGACTAACACAGTCATCACTGTTGCCTTTCTATATTTTAGTATTAATTATCTGCGTTTTTTCTGTAACTCAGGTCATTTTTAGGAGAATTTGGTAAGTAACTTATTTATACTGAAAAATAAGAAGTTAAAAGTAAGAGATTCATGGATGTCTAAGTGAATGGTCATGATGTTTGTTGCTCCAAAGTTTGTTGCACCATTGAGCTTGCCAGGGTGTGAGCACCAGTGGAAAGGCCCGCCAGAGGCTCCTAAAGAAAGTCCTTTAGTGACGAGTTTCTTGAGCATCCCTCCAGTCAAGACAGGGAATTGTCATTGGTTTGTTTCCCCATAGGTGCAATTCCTGCAGAGCTCTGGCTAATGTTTCGTGATATGTTTATGTCTCTTCCCGTTGCGAGGGAGAAAGATGTTTTGTCTCTTTTCCCCTTCCAACAGCAAAGTTATCTGATTGTTGCTAGAGAAGTTGTTTCTCTGTTTTGGGTTTGTTTGTGGTTTTTTTTTTCCAAGTTTACATACTGTGAAGRATGAGATGGGTGGAGTTGAGAGGATTTCAGATTTCTAATGCTTCACTGTTTGTTGTTTTTTTTTTTTTTAAACTCTTGTTTACTGTGATAAGGTCCATCAGCCTTTGCTGTTCCAAACAGAGCTGAAGTAAAACTGCCTCAATTATTTTTAGTTTCACAGTGATTCACAGTTCCCTTGAGAGAAGGGGTAGTGGATCTGTCTGTTTACAGACTAAGAATAGCAAGACTGTAGATCCTAGCGTAACTTGTCTTGGAAACTCAATGGCTAGGAAATTATCTCTTCCTGGTAGAAGATGAATGGTGCAACTGCTCAGGTATTAGGGCAAATTTCTCACTTGTCTGCAGCAGAAATCAATAGATTTTTCCAAGGACTAAGACTTCTAATATATTAAGATTATATTGCTATAAATGAAAATATTTGTCAAGTTGGATGTGTGATAGTATATTCAAAACAATGAAACAAATTCTTCTGATTTTTTGCTAGTAGTTGAAATAGCGATTTACTACCTTGTAATGAGCACTGACTCCAGTATGTCCAACAGCTTTTTAAATAAAAGCTTAAAATAAACCTTCTCCCCCCCTCAATAATCTTTTTTTAATTTTGAAGCAGTTAATAATCTAAAATATTTTTCCATTTGTCATGAGGAAGCTTATTATAAAATTGTAACCTGAAATCACATCATGGTAGAATAAAATGTTATCTATTGTGTGCCTTGCTATCTCGTTTGTAGAAAAACATTTGTTGTAAGGTTTTGGTTATTATTTTTATTTATAATATATTACTGGAATTTATAATAATGTGACTAAAAACTGTTTTTGTTACTTTACTTTGTCATAAAATGGTATACACATTCCATACACAATTATAATCCTACAGATTCCGTAACTCTTCACCAAGCTAATGACATGGAGAAACTTGGTTAGAATGCATGTACAGCATGCTTCATCTAAGTGTTTGCAGAGTGTGCATGCTCTTAAGTTAGACTGTCTCTTATTGCTGAATTACCTTAATATAGGATTTATGGTCATAGGCAATGATCCCATTGTATTAATTCACAGACATTGCTCCAGAGAGGTTACAGTCTAAAACAAGGCACAGCGGGTACTGATTGATCACTGATGAAGTACAAAAAACAAATAAGCAGTGCAACAATATTGTATGATACAACATAGAATGATCTCAGTGTACTGCTGACTAAAAGGTCATAAAAGTATTTTTATTGGCACCTTTGCCTGAGATAATGTCTGAATTAAGTGATGTCTCATTTTCTCCAACTGCAGTGGTGAACCACTGAAAGAGACAGTTAAACTTGAGGATGGTCGAATTGGAGAGAGACCAGAAATAGTTTATCATGTAATTCACACAATTTTACTTGGTTGTCTAGCGATGTGTTTGGAAGGGTAAGTCTGATTTTGATGTATCTCTTTTGAAAGCAACAGAGAGTTCCTAACTGGACGTGATACACCATTCACCCCCATTCACCCCTTTGAAATTCACCCCTTTTCAGAAATGTATTTGGCATATACTGGTACTAGTTAGTAGGAGAGATAGCAAAGATAATTTTGACTATAAATTGGATACAGGTATATGATGAATTGTGCTCGGTCTCCTTAATGTGTTTTCCAAGCTTTACTGCAGCCAAAATTGGAGACATTAATTGAAGCAAATTTTAATCACTTTCTTTATGGTATTTAAGTGTAGAACTGCACTGTAATTCTTTTAATATTGTATTTTAGTGAGATCTCRTGTAGTGTTTTGATGAACAGTGTCTGTTCTGGAATATTGGGACATGGAAGATTTCTTGTCCATCTTCTTGTGTCTAGGCTAGCATGAAGTATACCTTTGGTTGACATACTAAAGCAGTAGCAAAGCTGTTTTCAAAGGTATTGTGTTAGTCTTTAAAGTTACAGAAGCTAATGTTGGGAAGATGTTGTTCTAATCTTGGCTCTCAGCTAAACCAGCTTGAAGGTGGCAGATTTGTGTTCGTATTACACTCATTGTCCTAAAATCTGAATATTCACAAATTCTTAAAGTGAGCAGACTGTTGTGTTACTATGTAGTTGCCTTGACCTGTCTATCCTTAAGAGGCAGACAAGGCCAACAAATCATAAATTGTTTATTAAATATTTTCCTTTCCTTTCTTCAGGAACTCCCTTATAGTACAGTGTCTGTACAGCTTTGCTGAATAGCTGCTTTTTATTCTTGCTTGGCTGGAAAACCGCAACAGCCAAGTGACTTTACTAGTCTCTTTGTTTTTCTTTCATCCTCCCCTGAACTCTGTGAAGGATTTTGTCATCTTTGACCTTGGATCTTGCTCCTACATCTTGCAGCAGATAATCAGGTGCCTGCTCTTCTGCTAGAGATTTCCTTGGTTTACCCTTCAGTGCCATCAAATTTGATCTCAGATTGCTTGAACATCCAGACTGTGTTTGAGATATGAAAAAAATCTGAATGCTTTTATAAATAGCTTGAATACAGAGGCATGTGCAGGTCCCAACTAAGTTATTGCAATGTTTTTCAGAATGAAATACCTGTGGACACCTTACGTTTGCATGCTTGCTGCATTTGGTGTGTGCTCTCCCGAACTTTGGATGACACTTTTCAAGTGGTTTCGACTGAAAGCTGTGCACCCAATATTGCTGGTGAGTTGCTGTTGCCAATGTCTTGGGAATCATAGCTAGCAAGCATATAGCTTTTCAAACGACAATGACCTAAGACCTACAGAATAACCCATTAAAAGAACATGTAGCTCTGTGAGCAGGGGATCTCATACAGTCTGCTTTTTCTGTGTCTTTCATTCTTAATATGACACTTTCACATGTTCGCTGGTACCTGGTGATAAAGTTGTGTTCACACTACAGCCTTTCCTCATAAGAAGCAGAGCTGTCTTCATCTCGCTCTCTTTTGCTCATCTGTTTAATTTCTTTTAACAAATATTTGAGACCTCAAGCCCTCTGTCATATTTAGTTGAGATTGGCCAAGAAGGTCAAGCGCTCTGTAGGAGGAGTGCAGGAGAAAAAGTACAGGCATGCAGRCAAGCATTGTTATAAGCCTTGTTTCACTAGGAAATGAGGGTAAAAATGTGGCATTAGGTGTATTTAATTGCTGAGAGTAAAGCTGCTTCATAAGAAATGGTGTATGGAATTACTTTGCATAAGATTTGTTTATGTGTGGCCATTACAGAGAAGTGTTGCGATTGAAGATGAGCTTGTGCTACAGTGCAAATAACTCCCCCACTTACAACCCTAGCTTTATTCTTAATATGCTGAGAGTTGCTTTGTGCAATTTTTGGCAGCTTTCTGCATTTATTTTATTAATAAAATAAGGATAGGATATTAATTACCTTAATTTTGAGAGGCTTATAGGAATAAATATTTTATACTTAAACAGAGATTCACGATGTCACTTGTGAAAATGCCATACRCTGTTACGTCAGAAACATTGACAGTCTTCTTCCAATCAAGGAGTAACAATATGTTCATGTACATGGTAAACACATTCCTTTATATACCTCACATTTTCTGCTATATAGCCCTGCTTTATTGCTATTAACACAGTAGATGTGTTAATAGCTTATTATCAAGAGAATGCCTTGTGTACACTCCTTACTAAATGTTTCCTGTACCATGCGAGCTATTTTCTCCTTTTCGCAAAGCAAAAATTGTATCAGTGAGAACGATGGTGTGCTGAAGAATGAGTTTCTGGGTTTTGCGTATCAGTATTGTTAATCTGAACAAAAGCATCGACAAGATCAGAGGTTTGAAATGCTTGTTTCGTACTTTTTTTCCTTTCTCAGATTATCTCATTTTCATTTGTATGTGAGAGATGTTTACTTTCCTTTTGTTCCCTACATGATGTGCACRTTGCATCATTGTTGTTTGAGCAGTAATTAACCATCCCTAATATTGGTGGTAAAGTTATTGTGGGTCAAATAAGTTCTTCCATGCTAAATTAGACAAATTCTTGTTTGCGGAGAGTTTTTTGCCACCGCGAAGTTTCACCTACCGTGACTCCAAAGTTTCAGGCATAAATGTAGCCTACTATTTGAGCAGAATCAACAGAGAGTCCAAGGCTGGAGAGTGGAGAATGGTCCATAATCCATTTCTTCTAACATGTGTTTTTCTAGGCTCTTATTCTGAGTATGGCAGTTCCCACAATAATTGGATTCAGCTTGTGGAAAGAGGTAAGAAAAGTACCTTTGTGGTTTTTGTTTTGTATGTGGGCACAATATGAGTCAAAATGATGAGCAAATATAATGAAATGTACTTGGTGAAATGAAATATAGATGAAATAAAAGCTGTCATCCACTGAAAATATGTTTTGGGGTTTTGTTTGTTTTTTTGTTTTTTTGTTTTTTTTTTTAAGAAAACTGCTTAGATTTTTCGGTACAAGGTATTTGACAATTTAATTTGTTAACGATCGCTTATGGTAATTAAGAAGTGTTTAAATTTAAATGAAAACTTAATTATATTCAGCTATTATGCTTTGGATATATACACTGACTCAACAAAGAAAATACTGCCAAATAAAAACTCGGGATATTGAAAACTATGTTGCCCCAATCTTGGTTTTAGTGAGAGGGAGTGAGGTGAGATAGAAGTAAAATTATGTGAGGCCCTACGCAATGGGCGTATGAATGAAAAGCTCCCATCAAATTATAATGGAGTTAAATCTTTCATGCAGAACACTGTGTAGCCTTTATTATACTGACAGAGCTTCAAAATAGTTAGTTTGAATAGTTTTATAAGAATTCAAATATAAAAGCCGGTCTTGACCAACAGTATTTTAACAGATTTTGTAACATCTATCTTATAATAGAAATTTTGGTTGCAATGTAATCTGACTCTTTACACATTTCTGCCAGAGCAGTAGGTATTCTCCTGAAAAAAACTACAGTTTCTCAAAAGAGTTATAAAATCTATTACAATAGAGGAAGCTAGTTTAGTTGACCAAATAACTCTTTTTCAGATTATTTTTTAATAAAAGCAGTGTAGGGGTTTGGACTCTAGAGGGCTTCATCCATTGCAGATCCAGCTTTTGCTTTTAAACAGTGGTGAACAGTTTGCTCTCCAGGTTCATAACTCATCCCTGAGCTTGGAAACTTTGATTAATAGTAACAGGACAGTGCAAATGCCTTGAGGCTCTTAATCTGTTACCGTGGCTATAAATGGCTGAGTATACAGGTCAGCATCTTTCTGCTTGTCTGCCTTCTGACTCAGTCTGGTGTAGTCCCTCATCTCACTAGATTTTTCTAAGGGCTCTGATTGATCAGTGGAGCTGGTTCTCCTTGGGGTGGCAGTAGCGGTTCCTCTTTCTGTCATSTTCTGTTCCGGGCACAGTTCAGGCATATGTGTAACAACACTGCTACAGCTTTCAGCCCTGATACGAACATATGGCAGCTGTTCTTGTGCTACCCTAGTGTGTTTGGTTGTAYACTGCTATCGCTTGACAGCTGAATTGTCCAGGTAATGGGAGTGGAAACTCCTCAGTTAAAAGCAGGCTCCCATTTCCAGTGGTCTGTCCACTATGGCTGTCTCAAAGTAAGTTGTCGCTTTAGTCTGGCATAACCTGTAAACTTTATCCTTTTCAAAAAGAGCTGGCATCCAGTAGCTTTCACTTAGCATTTACAACAGCATGAACATGCTCCAGTCCCTCAAGGCTGGCCAGCTTTAGTCATGCCTTCTTCAGATAAACACTCAAAATGGCTCTAGGACTTACAAAATGGCTGAATATGAGGCAGAAGTGTGCCCAGGTGGCCAAGAAGACCAACAGCATCTGGCCTGTATCAGAAATAGTGTGGCCAGCAGGAGTCGAGAAGTGATCGTGCCCCTGTATTCAGCCCTAGTGAGGCCGCACCTTGAATACTGTGTTCAGTTTTGGGCCCCTCACTACAGGAAGGACATTGAGGTGCTGGAGCATGTCCAAAGAAGAGCAACGAGGCTGGTGAAGGGTCTAGAGAGCAAGTCTTATGAGGAGCGGCTGAGGGAACTGGGGTTGTTTAGCCTGGAGAAAAAGAGGCTCATGGAAGACCTTATCGCTCGCTACAGCTACCTGAAAGGAGGTTGTAGCGAGGTGGGTGTTGGTCTCTTCTCCCAAGTCACTAGCGATAGGATGAGGAATTGGCCTCAGGTTGCACCAGGGAGGTTTAGATTGGATATGAGGAAAAATTTCTTCACCAAAAGGGTTTTCAAGCRTTGGAACAGGCTGCCCAGGGAAGTGGTGGAGTCACCATGCCTGGAGGTATTTAAAAGACGTGTAGATGTGGTGCTTAAGGACATGGTTTAGTGGTGGACTTGGTGGTGTTAGGTTAACGGTTGGACTCGATGATCTTAAAGGTCTTTTCCAACCTAAATGATTCTGTGATTCTATGATTCTAAAATTGCCCATCTTAATAAAGGACCTGTTGTTCCTTCACCCCCCAAACCTGACAGGATAGAGAAGCTGTGGTGAAGGCTTGCAACCTGGGCTGGTCTCAAGGAGTTGGCATTCTGTCTGACTTCCCAGAATCCCTCTTTTCCCAAAATGTTTTTCAGGAGCGTAAACTCAGATATCCTACTTCATACAGTATAGTGTATTTTCTTTCACTGCAGTGATTGAAGTAAAAGTCAGAGGGAAGTCCAGGGCAGTTTACCCACATAATGCTCTTCTAGGAAATTTCTTCTCTCCTTTCCTGCTTGCACAGCACCTTTCCATCAAATCACAATAGTCCAACCCACTCTGCTCAAGGAGGTTTACCATGAGAKATTTGTTGACTTCTCGGTTCAGTGCCCTTATTTTTATGCATTTGCATATGAAAACCTGAACTATGGTTTTGATGCATTTAAGGMCAGTTAAAGTTGAATGTTGTTGCCACATAGTTTTTTAGGTTTTTTTCTTTTTTTTTTTTTTAATTATAAGTATTCTAATAAAAGGGAGAGAGATGAGAACTTGCATTTAACATACTTATTTTGGAAGAGGGCTCCTGCTATAAGGTAACTATAAATAGTCAAACAAAAATACCAGTCAGGGAGGATAACTCAGATGAAACCCATTTCTGTTGTGTTATTTAAGGCCTTAATATAATGAGATGCTCTATAGATGATTATTTTTTTAACAGTAAGTAACCAAAAATATGTTTCCATCAGTTTTTCCCAAGGATAATGACAGAGCTTTCAGAACTACAAGAATTCTATGATCCTGATACAGTAGAACTCATGACATGGATAAAGTAAGTATGAAGTCCTACATTTCTGTTTTATATCAGGTTATTTTTATCTCAGCATTTTGTGGAGCTACCTCCATGAATCTGAGTTTTCCCTTGCTAAGTCATTATATGATGTAGGCAGAGATGGGAGGAGAAATGTGTATTTAAAGTTTAGTATTATTCCCATGGAAAGAACCAAGAATTTATCATTGATTACAAGAGGAGAAGATCCTGAAACACGCAAGCAAATCATGTTTAATATCATTACTAGACCTAATTTCCAAATAAAGGTGGACATCTTAGTATTTGGTTCTTTGCATGCTAACTTCTCAGTAGATTAGAGGATTCACGTTGATTGTAATTCCACGGGGGACAGAAACACTGAAATTTTTGTGTGCATGAGCCAGTGAAATGAAATGCCTGAATGTGAGGATTTAGAAACTTCAGTCAAGAAGCATGCAGTGTAACATGTATGATTCAAACTTCCCCTTTGACCAGAAGGCTGGAAAGGTTCTTATCTGCTTGGCTAGGCAGGGCATTGCAAATACTGACCTATGTTATATAGCTCATACTGAGCCATATACATAGCTAATACTGAGTCAAGTTGTTTTCACAGATATATTTTTCTTCTCACCAAAAATTTTGGAACTGGATTCTGGCCTCATTCAATCTAACTTTGAACTATGTCATTAGGAACTGCACTTCTCTGAAAGTTAGATCCCATGTGTTCAGATAACTTACTTACCTTTAACTGTATTTTTTTAGAATATTATTTTCTGTATTTATATAGTCTTTAATGTCAACCTGTTCATCTTCAGAAAAGACAAGGCTGGTAATTATGGTGTTCCAGCCAATTTCTTCTTTCTGTTAATAGTAGTGTATGTTGTTTGTCAGTGCTGTAGCTCTTCAAGGCAGCAAGTGGAATAATGCCAAGTACCTAATGGCTTTTACATCAGTCTGCATATATTACACTTCAAGTACATAATTAATCATGGTGAATTGCATTGAGATTCACTCAGCTAAGAGCAAATTTACTACCCTTATTTGTAGCAGCTGTTCATATTTTTAATGAAAATATGGATTTTTTTTTTCTTAAGGATATACTTAGATATCCATATTGGAATTTTAATTGAATGTCATTATTATAGTATATTTTCTTAAAATTTTCTCTCTGATAAAATTAATTTTTTTGAATTTCCTCTGCAGGAAAATTTGCCCAAAGTCTGTAATGAAAGTGTGACAATGACTGTTTTCTTTCACTAATGCAGAAGTACTTATAGTCAAAAGATGAAACCAAACCCAGAACTATAATTACTGTAGATGTTATTCTGTATCATTACACTGATTACTCGTAGATGATTAAATACATGATCCTACAGATCAGATGAAAATAATCACAAATCTTTCCCTTACAAGAAAGGGAACTTTCCTTCACTGCAGTTGTTGTTTCTCCTTCTACCTACACTCCCTCCCAAGCTTGTTTTGTCACAAGTCAGCAACCATTCAGAAAAGCAATAGTTTGATCCATTCCAGGGCCACTCTGACTGGTGCTCCATGGATTGCAAGGAGGGGAGGAGAACGACCATCAGCCCTTGCCCCAGCGGGAGACCTTCCTTGCAAACTCCATATTGCTGCACGTCTGAGCTTTTCCTGGCAAGGAAACGACTGCCACTGCAGCATTAACACCAACTGTAATTAGAACCCCAATGATATCTTCATGCACTCCAATTCATACCGTAGGACCTTAAAAGATTCACAGAGTGTTTAAAATTAAAAACATTGTTTTGAGAAATGCATCCTGCACTCAGATGTGTATGTTGATGTTGCTTTTGCAGACGACAGGCTCCTGTGGCTGCTGTGTTTGCAGGCAGCCCACAGTTAATGGGTGTGATTAAGCTTTGTACCGGATGGATGGTGTCRAGCTTGCCTTTATATAATGATGATGAACTTCTAAAAAGAAATGAAAATGTGAGTATCCAATTCCATAAATGTGTGTGTATTACCAGTGATTTATAGACTATTCCATCAAGTAAGACTGAAAAGCCTGATTGAGATGTGTGGGAGTACTGTAAATGTTAATGCTCCAATGAAGATGACCTTGTAACATTCCTCATGACAGACACGTTTGCATTGCTCTTCTGTGCCCCCCAGGCCACCTGGAAATGCAAATTATTTGTTTGGTGCCACTCCCCCTACATGTGAGCAGCATTCCAAATACCACTACCCCCAAGTATTTAATTTATCACTGATTTTTGCATTGCATGAACATGTTTTCTTAATTTATAGATTTATCAGATCTATTCAAAGAGGTCAGCAGAGGATATTTATAAGATACTCACATCTTACAAAGCCAATTTTCTGATTATTGAAGATTCAATTTGCAATGAAGTGGGACCTGTAAGAGGATGTAGAGTTAAAGATCTATTGGATATTGCTAATGGTCATGTAAGTAACAGTAAGAAAAAATGAATGTTTGAATGCATAAATAATTCATTTAAAAAGAGATCTTCTTATAATGCTGATCTTATTTTTCTGATTGTAATTGACATGTAGACAGACTCATGAATTTTAAAAGTGATCAATTAAGTTTTGTTTTGTCTGTTTCTTATACACCTGTAATCTTACCCCATACTATTCTTTAACTGCCCTAATTCCTCCTAATACATTAGTATCTAGCTGTGCTGCTTTTCTGCCAATCATTAAATACCATTTAACTGTATATAAATGTTTAAGACTGTAGCACCTGAAGAGGTTATTACAAAAGCAGTAAAGCCCTGCCTCAGAGGGCATTCTTTACTAGCTTTAAAGGTGAAATTTTAAAATGGATAAACTCAATTCTTCTAAAACTCTGCCTGGGATGAGGACCAGCCTTCATTCAATTCAGTACGGCCTGTTTGGTACTGATGAGGTTACAGGTGTATTTGGTTCGATCTTGCAGATAGGTTAGCACCCCAATAGATAGTTTAAGCTACAGCTGGTAGAAAGATTCGTTGAATAAACTGTAGAGTTGTGAAGATACCCATGAATGCTACTTCAGTCATTGCCATTGCTGTGTCTGCTCTGAATGCTGATAGCACTGCTCTTGCTGCTGAAGTGGGGAATGGGATGGGGTTTATAAAGTGATCTCATTACCACTTGTTCATCTGCTCCCTGGGAATCCAGCAAAAGTTTTGACTTTATAAAGGCAGGAGTGGCTGTAAAATCACTTTGGGTTTGGTTGCTTATTCTCAGGTCAACAGGGGAGAAGGAGTCACCAGTTACTTCTAAGCAATCCCAGGTTAGCTTCATTTAGTTGGTTTCCTGACTAAGAAAAAGAACTTAAGCATCCATTTGACATTACAACTTGTTGTGTATTAACTATACCAAGTTAATCCTTGGATTGAATGCTTTTTTTTTTTTTTTTTAAATGGGGAGGATACGTATGTTTCTTGTTTATAGTCTTACATTCCACTCYTGGGAAAAAATCCAAGCTGTTCATCTGTGTTAGGTATTTTAGAAGCTCTACTTTTGATGATACATGTTTCAAAAGAACTTGTAATGCAAGAATTTCATTTCTGTAGTTGCTTTTGTTTGGGGGAGTATTTATAGGGGTGATATGTTTTTAGGGGATTACTCTTTAAYTTCCCCAGGAATCTACAGCAGGTGTCAGTTTCACTTGTAGGTTTCCTGGCCAGTTTATCCGTGGAGGGTATTGTCTCTGTTTTCTGTTAACTTCCTTAYCATTGTTGAAATCTATCCTTTTTCTTTCTTTGCCTTGCTGCTAAAATAATGTATGCCATRATTATTCCATGTTGTAACCAATATACTATACCATAAGAGTGTGTGTGTGTATGAATAACCTCCATCATTGATAATCAGGACGTTATGTCTCAGTTTCTTCTCAGCTCTGTTTTTGCTTGACTAAGTTTCTGTTCCCTCTTCACACTTAGGATGTCAGATGGAACAATTAAACACAATTTCAGGATTCCATTCCCTCATCTCCAAGCTGCCTGCATGCTTCTCTCTCACACATAATSCTGATCTCATCCTAACTTCAGCAGCACAGTTTTACTGTCAGGTTTTTAAGTTTTTGTTTGATTCATGTGTCAGAATGAGTTTCTTCCTCCTTTAATTCCTAACACCCAGTTACTCAGCAGTTCATCCTGAGGAACACTTCCCAGTACTTTTCAGAGCAGCTGTTGCTTGTGATGATAATTTCAATCAAAGCGGGGGGAAAAAGCATGGGAAGACAGTATCCAATGCAAGGAACCTGTCTTTGATAAATGCCACACACAGCACTGTCAGTACACAAACCCGGTCATTTACTATTTCTGTGTGATTAGGATTGYTGCAGTGACAAGGGTTATCCTATTTATAGTGGAGAGATTAAGAAGGGGAAAAGAAGGTTCATGATGAGAGTTTCAGTTAAAATCTGTTCTGCTAAACGTCTGTAATCTAAATCTGTAACAAAAGAACTGGTATATACATTTAAATGTAGACAGCTAAGTGTTCAATATTTTTAGAAAAAGATTGGTTGGCTAGTAATGAACATCACTTATGCTTCCTGTCTGTGTCTGAGTCCATACTGGGTTGGATGCTAAAATGCTAGTTGTAGGAAAAAATATTGGAATGGCCAACAGGAGTAAAGTATTTTTTTCAAAAAGTTGACATAATTTGTTCCTGAAAGTTGATATAGTGTGTTGTCTCAGGAAGCTTTGAAACAAAACTCTCAGTTTGCTTGCTAACAAAAATTGTCTAAGTCATATTGAAAAATTACCAAGACTTTCCAAACTAGTGGAAGCTAGTGCATATGTAGTTGGAGATTGCAGCATTTACTTATTCCCAAAGTAAGTGAGACAGTGGACAGGCTGTTACGCTGTTGACAGGTCTATGGATGTGCTTTCCAAATTGCTGTGTCTAAGAAGATAAGTATTATTTTCTGGCTTGGACTATGTTCTATAGTCCTAGTCAGATATCTTGTTTGTGACACTGGCTGAGAGCATATGATTATTGACAGGGCAAGACAGCAGTCTGTTGCTGAAGGACTGTAACTCAGGGGAAATATCTTTGTGTTTGGTAGCCACCGACAAATTTTTCTCCATGAATTTGTCCTACCACCTTTTTTTAAACCCATGCAAACTTGTGCCATCGGAAGGAGTAGCGAAGGGATTTCTTCAAGGATATCGGATAGTAGATGCTAAAATGCGCAAGCAATTTGCTTCCAAGTCAATTGGTTGGCATTTATAGGGCAATACGTCTGTGTGTCTTCAGTCTTTATTAGGTATGTCAAACTTACTTGACCTAGAAAAGGTAATTGAGAATTTCCTTCCTTACATAGGTGGTACGCTATGTGCAGGGTTTGAAGTACGGGGGAAATGGGGCAAGTGGATAATTTCCACTGCCGTTGTCCTTTATTGTATGAATAAAGTACACTGGTTTTAATGTCTGCTACAAAACAAATTATAGGGGAATATGTTTTCAGCTTATTGGAATCATACAGTATGGAAATTAAATGTCTATCGTAAATGAAATTTACAGAATACAGAAGTAAATTAAATATACAGAATTACATTCTGTAACCACTTATCTTCAGTATTTTTAATTAAATCATCTTCTTTTCTGACAGGTGGTTTGTGAGGAAGGCGACAGTTATGCCTACTCAAAATATGGACGATTTTGTCATGAAATCAAAATGAACTATTCTCCATATGTGAATTATTTTACCCGGGTATACTGGAATAGATCCTACTTTGTATATAGAATCAACACTGTGATATCCTTCCAGTTGTGAAAAAGCATGCAAGCTTCTTTCTGAGGATTGATTGTGAATGAAATTCAGTTGGAAAAGTTCCTTTTGATCAAGGAAGTTACTTTTGCAGATACATGTGYGCACATGCAGTGTATTGACAACTTTATTTTACCAAACTGGAATTCTCTGAAYTACAGACCAACAGACACAGATACCATCCTTGAAGGAAATGGGAAAATATGTCCATTTTACAGTCTCAACAAAGTGTGACAGTCTTCCACGTTTTTGCATTTTTTTTCCCATTATAAATCATCTTAATCTTCATGTAAATGAGATTTCTAACTTTATTGTTAGAGAGCCGATGTGGGTAGACTTCAGTAAATGCAGAAAAATTATTTAAAGAGCTCATTTAACTCATATAGCTTTTATTTTCTAGCAAGAAAGCAGTTGGTATCCTGAGTCTTTTCAAGTAAGTGTTTGGGTTTTTTGGGTTTTTATTGTTTTAATTCTTCCTGTCTTCCACTGTAAACATTTCTGTGTTTATCAAACACACATTCATACATCTTATGTGTAGCTATAGTGTTTATATAAATGAAATAAGGAAGATTTTATTTAAACAACACTTCCATAGATTAAGGCACTGATGTCTACATTGTTAGAGACATGTTGGTGGAAGTGCTTGGACTTAGACCTAGCAGTAGGAGTTGACAAGGTCAGATCTTCAGTTTGGAAAGAACTTGTCTTCAGGATTTTTCCATGCTTAAATGTGTGTGCATGTATGCATATGTGTGTCTTAGCAGCCATCAGAATGGGCCAGTATACAACAGTATGCCATACTTGTTTTTAGACAAGTGTAGCAGGACAACTAGATTTGCTACTGAGACTTCTGCACTTCTATTTCACCCTCTCTGTGTGCGTGCTGGTGTATATGTGTGTGTGTATGGGGACAGATGGGTGACATTCATTTCATTCAACTCATTATGTGATAGTTATATTAAGATAGTGCCATAACTGTAATTTAAAACACTATAATCACCATTAATAAGGAATGGTACAGTTGTTCATAGCTATTTTTATATCAATTATGCAACTACACTGAGATCTTTGAAAATTTGGGAAAGTACTCTGCAATCTTGCTTCCCTCTAAAATTTGTCTTCCTTATATGACCCCCTTTGCCTCTACAACTATTTTTCGTATCAAATTATCTGTTAATCCTGTTTGTTGCTGGCTGATATACTTTCAAGAGAATGAATGATGCTTTAATTCCAACTCTGGGCCTAATCCTGGTGTTGTGAATGGAAAATCCAATAAATGGTACTGGTAACTTTACATAGGTGTAGTTGGACAAAAAAAGAGGACATAAGTTTTGGAAGAGGTTATTCACCTGTTAGGAGTTACCTGCAGTTACTGATTCTTGTAACACCTGGCCCAGAGACCAGTCTATCAGGCATGCGGGAATGATTCTTTAGAGCCCAGATGTCTTTAATGAAGGATCTGGCATAATAGGATGAACCCTCAACTGAAAAATCTGCAAACCATTCTGCAAATGAAAGCTGCAAAATGATCCTTCCTGCACTTGTTGATAAAATGCAAATTCAGAGATTTTAACTCTGAAATTATGAGGAACTGCAGCATGTTGGTGTAGATGTGTGATTCCTGTCTGCTCTATGCAGATACATTTGCTTACTTTACACTAACAGGTAGTGCTGAGATCTTTTAAAACCTATTATCACTATTGGAGTGATTTAAAAGAAGAAAGCTTTATTGTTGTAAAAGTCAACATGTCTATATTCTGTTTTTTACTTTCAGTTACATTTTTAGGCCTATGAGTCTTGACAAGATGTTAAATTACGCATTTTATTTGAAACCAACGTTCAGATAAATGCATTGAATATACTGGATGTGATCATTGAGAGAAACATTTACCAGTATAACTGAGTTACAAGTTAAAAGTAAATATCCTTTCTGGGGATACCGTCATTGTGTTGAGGGTAGTGTGTATGTGTGTCTCTGGCCAAATGCAGTCTGCATTTATTTGCTTATGCACAAGTGCATGTGTTTTACTGCACTGGGCTGTTTCAGACTTTTCAATTACTGTGTAAGAACAGAAGCTAGTGTATTAACTTGAGCTATGGCAGGCCTGCAGGAACCTTCTCTGTGTGTGCTAGTATGGATGTAGATGTAATATTTGGAAGTAAGTCTAGAGTTCCTTATACAATTTAAGTTTGTTTGAATCACTGTTAAGGAATTATATGTCTGTCTGTCAGTCATTTACTCGCCTGAAGTTAATTCATGAATACCATTTCGTAACAGCAATAAGGCATTCCAGGTAGCAAACTTCAGGGTTACAACTGCACTTGGGTGGGTGAAGTCGCCTAGCTTACGGCTTCATGCCTTAGACTGCCATGCCAAGATGCAATATTTAACTATCCTTGACTGCCTGTTGTGTTTTATCGCAATGCTGTATGTATGTGCTACCACATAGAACGTAGTTTGAATACTTACATGTAGAGCACACATGTTAAGAAAAACACAAACGAGGCCATCTGTACATCTGAAGAAAAACATCTTGTAGCACGTTGGCCTTTATACATGTTTAAATGAACATGTTGAACTGTATTTGAACTGTGACATAGTTGTTGTTATTAGTTTTGTCATAGTTTTTAAGATGTATTCTTGATACTTCGATTGATTCTGCTTTAGGAGAATCATTTAAGATTTTTACCTTGCTTTTTATATTAGAGAAAATTGTACTGCAGCACCATTGGCACAGCAGCCTTAAGTACAAGAAGGAGCCTTTTATGTGGCAGAAACATTGCTATTGTTCCAGAAAAAGGCATCATTTTTAAAATGAGTGACTGGAAGAATCATATCTTACAAAGAAAATGATAAGCTTGAATTTCTTATCCAGCTATGAATTAGCAAAAATATTATTGTCTATTCTAATCTCCACCTTCTGTGAAAAAGAAACAGTAAGTTTCACGATATTGCTCCGAAGGACAATAATAGGGCATAATTCCATCAGACTTGTACACACAACCCTAGCTTGGTTTTCAACCAGGTCACAGGTTTAACCCCCTGAAAGGACTGGGGGAATGTTTTGCAAACTTTTATCTGTTTTGCTGTAGATGTTGCAATTCAGTTGAAACATGTGCCTTGCAAGCTTTTATTAAACAAACAAAAACTCAGTTTGTGTTTCTTTTTGTGAAGATTTTTTTTTTTTTTTAAATTCTGTCCCTCTGATTTCTAGAGCTTCCATTGTGTCTTAATACCCCTGCCTCCGAGGGTGCTTGAGTAGTGAGTGGTGTAGCTAGGATGTATGCCAGCCATCTAACAGCTGTTCACTGGGAAGAATGAGAATTTGCATGGCAATTTGTGTTGCTATTTTCCTGGCTTATTTCCTCCTTCACATTTGCAGTTTCTGATATGCTTGATCTTCATAAATGCAAAAAAATTACCTTGAAAGAATATATTGAGTATAGTATTTTCAGGCACTCATCTGTTACCATTAGACTTATGGCTTAAAGTTTAATCAAGCCACAGCTAAACTGACATGCACAGTTTTGTCTTAATCTTAAAAAAACGCTCTTTCACTTCCTGAATTACAACATACCTGGGCTCAGTTAATAGATTTGCCAGGAGATATTTGAGACTAATTAAGTAAAGGCATTTCAGAACATAAGCTTCTATTCATATTATTTAAAAAAATACTGGATTTATTTCTTCCAAAGTAAATGGAAATACAATTTAATACAATACAATCTTAAATATAATTTCCATTGTGGGGGCTAAGGAGGAGATACACAAATATGGAAGAAAGAGGGCCAAAAGGTTTAACAGACATTGAAAATTCTTCAAACTGTTTGCTCTGGTGGCATTACTGTTTACTGAAAGGTAGAAGGTTAGGGACCAAATCTTGTTCTTACCACCTAATTTTAACTAAGTCATCTGCAAATGTCCAAATGTTGTGACCCTTTATCAGCTTTCCCATGCAATTCACGTGAACAGGAGCTGCAAGATCAGGTCGAAGGGATTGTAAACTGTCATTGAAACACTTCTTAATGACTGCTGTTAACTACGCATAACGTRTCCTTTAACCAAAAATCTAACAGGAGAAAGCGTAGGATGTTTGKGTGAATGCGTGGGCATGCCTGTTGTATTTGCATTTAGAGATGTCTGTTTTACTATTGCGATTTGGAGATGTAATGAGTAACTTCTATTATCGCTAATGGTGGTTGAATCTATAAATCTCCTAAATATTGATGGGCAGGTGGGCTCTAGAGTACTATGGTATTAGAGATGAAAGAAAAACTGAGTTTATTCCAACACATGCAGTATTTCATGTAAAATAATATCTCAACGTAAATCTGTATAACCATGCCTTTAGTACTCTTCTTAAAACTTAACTTTGGGGGAGGGGAAGTGAAAATTCTAAACATGGAGTGTGTGTTATTTTAGTAATCATTTCTACACCATCAGTATAGCTAAAAGAAAATATCACCATTATGTTGCTGCACTCCTACTATGCCAAATGCAGGGCCAGCAATGCCTGAAGGTCTTCTGGATTGTTTGGTACCTCAACTAGATGTTCAAATGTGTAATTAATCTGACAATTGKTTTTTTTACTTCAGAACAGTTAAATGTATGTCGTTCTGCCTTTCAAGTGATTTTTAAGGGTACCTATTTACTTGATGGAAAAGAGGTGGGTGTTTAATGCCTTTCAAAGTTTCAAACTTTGTTACTTCAGTAATGCAGAAGAATTATTGGTGGTGCTTTACTTTCTAACAGTGACATTTAGCAGTAGTGTATATGGCATATGGACATATCTGTGTGCAGGTATTTAATAACAGGTCCGAGGAATCCAATTCCTTTTATCCTGTTTGTTGTCTTGGACAGTTTTTTATCAAAATAATGTATACACAGTAAATATTTTTCTCTTGTGACAAACTTTTTCTGTGAAAAAAATGAAATTGTAATAAAAGCCAAGTCCAGAAAGTATGGATTGTTTGGGACACAAACCATTTTATGCTTTCTTTTGAGAAGTCTGATACCCTTTCACAAAAACACATGTAGTTCATAATGAATGAACCTCCTTCCTCTGCTGCGGTAATAAAATGATTTTTGTATTCCATTGTATTATTTGCATATGCAATTTGCAGTCAAGTGAAGACTGTRCAGCATAGCTCAAATATCTGTCTTGACGGGGCAGCATAAATACTCTTACAGCTCTTGAGGATTAGCAGCCTGCTCAGACTGGATCCATGTGGCATGCTGACTGTGACTACCTGTTGAGACATACTGCTGTGAGGATGAGCGGCAAAATACGAGGTGCTTCATACAGAATTATTGAACTCTGACTTTCTCCCTAAAGATCCTCCTRCAGCAAGCATGTCACCTGGAAATAAATTGCTATGCAACATCAAATGCTTACTGGKTTTTTTTTAATCAACTAAGGTATCATTTATCTTGAATTTTTACACATCATGATTACATATATTGGAGCCTTCTATCATTTTATAAGATATTATTAGTAGGAGTGAAATCTTTGAATGCACAGTACTTTGTAATAATTTACCATATAATGATATGAAAACCTTGACATTATTTTAGTTAAATTCTAAAGATGATAGAAATATCCAATAAAGTGCTTCTCCAAAAATCAATCATACAGCACCTAAAAGATACGTATTTATGTCTTTAATTTTTAATGGGTTTGAACAATTCATCAGACTGCTTCCTTTTAGACTAGTCAGGAAACAAGCTTGATTTGAAAAAGATGAAATGCAGTGATGTTGGAGTATTCAAGTTTATCCATGAATTCTTCAAGTACCCAGGCTTTGTGATTGCTTAGCTGAAATGGGAGTGGAGCTTCCTGGCACCATGAAATATATGTCGGTGTTTGTGTACTCTTCCGTGTCTTTATGCAAAACTGAGACCATGATTACCAGCTGTGAAATACAGAATACTCTATTATATATAATAGAATTTGTATTTAYATGTGTATATAAATAGGTGTATATAAAAATGTGTATATGTATTTTCTAGGTGTACATATCTGTATAAAATATTCTGATCATAATCGATGTTTGAGAGGTGTTAGGTAAATTACTGTTGGTTTGAGGTTTTTTCCCCCTAAATAGTAGCTCTGTAATCTGTTTCTAGGACCTAGTTTCCCAGATTTTCCAATTTTTCTGTGACAGACTTGCATACTTCAATTCCTGTATGCTTTTAGATTGCTTAGGTAACAAATGTGATAGACATTTTTTAATAATAATGAGATGAGATGCATCTCATTATAGTCTATATATGCAATTTAATTCATACAAATGTAAATATAGAGTAATATTGAACTATTCAGTAGGTTGTAACACACCAGCAGTATATACATTTACCTTCAGAATTTTGAGCAGCTTTACAATGCCTTGGAATTTCTTCTTGTTTCAAAGTTTTGACTGTAATGTCTGCTGTCAAGCCTTGGCTCCTGATGGTGCTATACTGACTGGTTGTAGAAAGACCAAAAACATGTTAAGACTGACTTTTATTTTTTACACTGTTGCAATAAATACTAGCAGATTCTGGAAGATGAGGGTGAATATAAAATGATGCCCTAAGCTATTCTCCCCTCTGAAGAAAGCTGACAAGGACGGGCAAGAATGCAGCCGCCTTTTCACTGCGTCATGTTCCGCCGGCTGTGAGACCCTGAGCGCAGAAGCTGTGGTCTCCCCGGAGTAACGCTCGGATGCTGGAAAGAGCACGTGTGGTTTCCTTGGCTGATATAACTTCAACTCTGGATAATAATACAAAATCACTGCTGGAGAAGTGAATGACCTGTTTATGCAATTTTAGAAAGGTACATTAAAATCAAGTCTTGTTTTCATTTCATCATGAAAATTTATTTCTGAAACACACACTAACAGTGTAATTTGCATCTACTTCCGCATTATTAACACCTGGATAAATGTTGCAGCTTTTTTTTTTTTTTTTTTTTTTTTTTTTTCCTCCCCTCCTCCCAATTTGGCCCATTTTGTGATGATCTGAGCTGTAATCTGAACTGCTGGTTGCATTCTAGGGACTCATCCCAGCTGTGAGAGAGGGCCAGAGGAAGGCTGCTGGGTTGCTGATCTCTGCTATGCTTACTCAGGTCGCCTCTTGGATTAACGCTGTGTTGGTCTCTCTGTGGTTTCTGCTTCAGTTTCACAGGAAGAGTCAAGTTCCTTTGGAAAATACAGCGACACAGAAAGAGCCATACCGTTTTCTTGTCAGGGTCCTGAGAAGGAAATGAGGTTGCTCCGGAATGGTCAGTCTTGAAGCATTTCAATATTTATATCTATACATAGGTAATACAGCTTTTGAGAATTGCTTACCATTCCTTAAGCTGTTTAGCTGCCTGTTGATCCCTAATAAGCACATAGAGTCAACTGTGAACAGTGGAAAATTCTTTTCCTGGTTTTCAAAGTAGTTACTAGGACAGAATATCACCCACTGACCCTAAAGAGACCCAAACACAAGCTGTGCTTTGACTTCCCCAGTCCCCATGGAGCTCCCTCCCTGCCCCTCAATTCCAGAAGAAAAATGGTTTTCATTGAAAAGATATTTAGTCTTTTCATCAATACTTTCGTATTTCCAACAAAATAATGCAGTTTGGTCSTTTTGTTATAGCTTGAAAAAACATCCAAACAGCCCATTATAAATAACTTCTACGATTTCAAAACGTGTGTTTAATGCGTATATAACTGCCTGACACCAGTGAGAGCAATATTTCAGCTGTGCCTGGCTGGGATGCGATCACATAATTCTAGAGCTGGAAATCACAGTCAGACACACCTCAATTGTGTTTGCATCTCTTTAAGTTGTAGGGTAGGATGCGTGTCCACAAATACATGCATATTTGTTTTGTTATAGTGCAGGTTTTGTGCAACTGGATGTTGAAAATAACACAGTTGTGCTGGTAAGCATCCACGGTGGCAAGGTTGTTGCTGGTTCTGCTCTGTAAGGTGGGCCCTAAATTCCATCAATGGGAGTGACGTGCAGCAGAAGCCTAAATTTATATCACCAAAATGATGTGTTAACAAGCGTGTTAACAATACGTGGGTTATATGTGTGAGGGAGTACTGTGAATAAAATCCAGCTCGTGTCTTGACAGGCTGTAGACAAAACTATGTTTCTAAACGCGTGTGTGTGAATAGAAGAGAATAGAAAGGGTAGAGCATCTTGTAATGGAGGTTAAAATTTAGCACTTGATATTGAGAAGATTTAATTTGCTTGGTGAGAGTTTGTGTAAGGCCAGTAGGACACAATGCATTTCAGAAGAGGGTATGTTGCGCTGTATCTCAGTACTGATCTAAACTTGTCTTAAACTGGATGCTCGTTCGGGTGGTCTGGCTGGCTCATTAAGTGTTGTAAATTAATGAGCTTTCTAGTGCCTTTGTGAGGCAGGGAATTATTCAYATTTTATTTTTATGTAGGGCACAAAGAGTAAAGATAACACACTCAAAGCTTGCTACAGCGCATTAACCATGGATGGATCTTGATGGTTACTTTCCTGTTGTTACTGGTAAACCATTCCTTAAAAATAGTTGGTTTTACTTTTTGCCTTCCCAATCTGAGATCTCACATTGTGCYGGTTTTTAGAAACGATCATCCTTTCACCTTCCCAGGGTAAAAATAAAGGCTGACAGCTTGTAATAACATGATGTGATCACCCAGTGATCACCTCTCCTTAAAACTGGTAATTCCCCAGGTGGCAGAGGTGCAGATCTAGCAGTTGGTTGTCACCTTTTACTGCTGCCTGTAATATTTGAGTAAAGCTGATTGAAATGGTTTCTGGTTTTCTTGAGCAAAGCTTCACTTCCAGCCTAGATAACGTGATCACTGAAGTTACAACGCAGCTGGCAACAAACACCCCTGCCATGCTAACAGCCTTCCAGTAAAACCAGCAAACCTGTGTTCAAARCAGCAAGAGGGAGCATTTCTAATGGAAAAATATTGACACAGTTTGACTAGCTGGATGCGGAGGCTCGGCGAAAGGCTGTTCCTAAGCTGTTACCATCACTATGTGAAGGGAGATACTGTTCTTGTTTACTAGCAGGAATGGAAGATGCTGGGGCTTGCACTTGCAGCTATGAGAAAATGAGTAATGTTTGGTTTGACGAGTAGTGGGGGGTGATTGGCATTGGAGTGGTCTGGCTTGGATTCACACTTCCATTGATCGCATTATAACCAGTGCAATGATTCCCACGCCCCGATTGTTTTATGCATGTTTAGCAGGACTGATGTGTTTACTTGCCTAATTCAGAAGGACCATTTCAGTATCACTCTCAAGAGYAGCACACACTATTCTTTTAAAAAAAATATTTTAAATGCGGTAATTGGTGTTATTGTTCATGTATTGTGCTGAGACACGTTTTGCTCTCCCCCCTTCTGCCAAAAATCCATTTTCCCTGAAGGAGCAGCAACCTGTATATGCRCTCCTGAGAGGCCACACTTCCGAGACAAGCCCAGATCACATCAGAAAAATATGTCTGCTTGGCCACAACTATTTTTCAATGATTCCAGCATCCCAAGGCCCTCTCCTCTCTCCTTTATGCCCTAGTGTTTTCTCCCCTGTTTCTTTTACTGGTTGCTCTTTTAGCTTRGCTGGAGTTTTTCCCATGTGCTCAGGAAAGCAGGAGGTTGCCCGTTTTCCCCGAAGTCACCCCCCGGGAAGCACTGCTCCTCCTTCTGCGACCGCCTCGCTTGCGGAGGAGGAACATCGAGGCACGTTACACGCCAGCGGCAGAGGAGCCGGGAAAGCAAGCTCTGGAATCGGGGAAAGTTAGGAATTGGCCCGGAATTGCCATACACTTTGCCACGGACGGGGCTCCGCCTCCACCCACGGGGGAGCTGGCTCGCTCCGTCCCCGCCCACGGCTCTGAGTGGCCGCGGCGGCGGGGGCGGGCCGACTCTCCACGTGGCGTGGGTGTGCGCGGCAGGAGCGCGGCGCAGTGCCGCTCCGTGGGGAGTGCCGCTCCGTGGGGGGGGTCCGCTCCGCTCCGCTGGGCGGGATGGGCCGGGCGCGACGGAGCGGCTGCGGGCGGCTGCCGGCCCTGCTGCTGCTGCTGCTGCTGCTGCTGCTGCTGCTGCTGCTGCTCTGCGGGGCGGCGGGGCTGGGGCGCGGCGGCGCTCCCCACCTGCTCCGCTTCTCCGGGCGGGTGCCCGAGAACAGCCCGGCGGGGACGCGGGTGCGGGGCTTGCGGGTGCCGCTGCGGAGGCTGYTGGGCCCCGGGGAGCCGGCCGGGGAGTGGGCGCTGGAGGGAGACGGCGCCTCCCGCTTCTCCCTCCAGCGGCGGCCGGGCGGCGGGCGGGGGCTGCTGCTGCTCCGCACGGCCGAGCGCCTGGACCGGGAGGCGCAGCCCGAGTACGGGCTCCGGCTGCGGCGGCGGGCGGGACGGTCCCCCCGGGAGGCGCTGCTGCGGGTCTGGGTCCTGGACCGCAACGACCACCGGCCGCGCCTGCCGCCGGCGCGGCCGCTGGAGGTGGATGAGCTGGCCCCGCTGGGCACGGAGGTGGCCCGGCTCCGCGCCTCGGACGGCGACGAGGGCGCCAACGCGCGTCTCACCTACCGCCCCTGGCCGCCGGGCGCCGGCAGCCGCCTGCTCTTCGTGGTGCCCCGCAGCGGGCAGGTGCTGACCGTGGGCTCGCTGCTGGGGCTGCGCCGCCTCCGCCTCTGCGTGGCAGCTCACGACCACGGGCGGCCGCGGCCGCTGCGCAGCCCCGCGCGGTGCCTGCGCCTGGCCGTGTGCGCCCG
>JASVER010000004.1:14148599-14161258 GCA_030449065.1 Oceanodroma leucorhoa | reverse complement strand
ACCGTCCCGCGGAGCCGCGACCGGGCGGCGGGCGGCTGGTTCGAGCTGGCCTCTCCCGGCGCCACCCCCGTGGGGGTCGACAGGGCGTCGGGGCGGCTCTACCTCCGGCGGGAGCTGCGAGCGGGCGGCCGGGCGGAGGTGCTGGTCAAGGTGCACCGCGGCGGCGGACGAGGTAGGGGAGGGACGGGCAGGGCCGGGTCGGGCCGGGCCGGGCGGCGGGGATGGGGCGCATCTCCCTGCGGCGCTGCCCGGGTTGGGGCGGGACGGCCGGAAAACAGCCGGGTGAGGATGGAGGGTCGCCCCGAGGGAGGGGGGGACGCTGAGCGAGCGCGGCCGTGCCGGGCACCTGTCACTCGAGGAGATGCGGCCGCGCAGRTGCCGCCCTCCGTGGGGTGCGGGGAGCCGCGGGCGGCTGTGGGAGCTGCCCCCCGGGGGGTTTGGTGACGTGGGGATGTGCCGGCTCTTCTCTGGTACCGCCTGCACCGCTTTCGCCTCCTGTCTTCGAAGGAATAGATGAAAAAGTGAGTAACAGTGTTTTGGTTACGTGGTCTTGTAAGGAACTCCTGTCACAGCAGGTTCACTTTTGTAGGACCAGAAGGGTCTGCTCATGGGTTAACAAGCAGTTAAAGCGTGTTTAAAAAGGGGGCACACCACAACAGACAGCTTGTCTTGTAGCAGGGGGAGTTCATAGAATCATAGAGTTACTAGAGAACCTCTTCAGGTCACTGTCGTCCTCCGTGACCTGGGAAGGGAGAGGTGACGYTGCCCTGGGGACGGTGCTTACAGCCCTACAGCTAAAGCCCACTGCGCTTGGAGATCCTTCTGCGAGTGTTTGCTGAACCCTGCCGAAGCGATGCTGGAAGTCAGCTGCAGCGGTGGCAGAGCAGTGCACGGGAAGGGGAAGAAGCTRTTGTGCAATAGATGTCAGTGGGCTTAGGACAAGCAAAAAATAAAAAAACCCCTGAATCTGGAATCACAGGAGTCAGTGTAGAGAACAAAGTGGGGATACCCACTGCGTAAATCCTCAATGCATCAACAGCTTGTATACTGTATGTGCTTCCTCTAATAACAGCAAAGAGAATGGCTAGACTTGTTAAACTTCTTAAGCCATGTTAAGCTTGATGTACGTTACGGTTACTAACGCCCTCCTTTCCAAGTGTTACCTTCATCTTATTCAGAGTAAGTTTGATAGTGTATTTGTATTTCTAACTGTAGCTCAGGTCTCTGATAACGTTAGTGGTTATCATTTGCTCATGTTTTGTTTTGTTTGTTTGTTTTTCCTTAATTGTTTGCAACTTCCTTGCAGGGGGAATATTTACAGTTTTCTGTAAATGGTTTTTACAGCCTAATGCTCAGGAAATGCAAAACATAGAGCTGGGAGGAAAGCAAATGTGTTGAAGCGTGCTGGGGGCTGTGATCTGCTTTWCTGTCCTGCACTGTGTGCGGTCGAGAATCCCAGAGCCACCTGTCTGAGAGACTTACTCTTGCAGGAATGGGCTGTGTAATGCAAGTGAGAAACACTTAACATAATAAAAATGCTGCACAGTATTTCTAAGTATTAACTTTAAACAAATCACCCAACGTTGAAAGTAGAACTTCTCATTCAAGCTAAAGATGGAGTTGGAAAGGTGACATGTTGCTTGACTGTCTTGCTTACTTATAATGAAAGCAAACAACCTTGTGAGCAGTGTTGTACAAACSATTAATCATGTTGTCCTCTCCAATCTGGTGCTGTACAACATGTTTTTACCACTGTCTGTGCACTGATAACGTATTGACAAGAGATGAGCCTCAGGGAGAAAGGAATTCAATGATCAAGTGGGACAAGGTCATTCAGACRCTCCTTTAAGCTACTTTTAAAATCAGAACTATCTCGTAACTTTGTACAGTCACAAACTTGGGATCTTTTTCTGGCTGCTTATTTTACAGGAAGATGATGAAACAGTAGGAGGCTTTGAGCATCCATTTTATCTGAAGAAGCCTGATGAATTGTCTAAAGCCAAACAGAATTAGCTTTGGTTTGCTCCTCATTTCTCCTCGTGCCTCTTACTAAATATAATTAACAGTGGGTCACATAGTAATCAATATMATGGAGCATGTGCCAAACTTTCAATCCTCTCATTAATTGACAAACAAAACTAGTGGACCCTTATTAATTGCCATCTCTTATGTAATAAGTTGTGAATGGACCTAGGTGTTGCACACGTGCTGCTTCTCCAGTGAAGCATGTGTCTTGGGGTTTTGCTTTTGGTTGTTTTTCAAGAAAAGCAAAGCTTTTTTGGCACTTAAAAAAAAATAATAAAAAAGGAGATCAAATGGTAACTTAGAGCACTGTTTCTTGCAACTGTAGTCCTAGGARGACAAGGTATTCATGTACACGGTTGAAATACTGAAATAAACTGAGCGTAGAGTACAATAACTTTCTGAATCCTACCTGTTGCTCAGTTGTACTCGTAGCAGTGATGTGTATTGGGCTGCCGTCTGTTCTGTGGGGACACCGTAGCTGGCACTGAAAATACAGTTCTCCCATTGAATATACACTTGATACATGGACTGTGCATCGAAAGAGGTTTGCACAACTGTAAATTGTCTTATTTACCTACAGAAAGCTGTTAGCATCTTCTTAGGAACCTGGCAGGTTGCCTCTGTCTCTCAAASCCTTGTTATTCTGGGCTCTGCATGAGCATAGTTGTGGGATTGGGACCTGGAGTTCTGACAAGACTCTTACACAAAGATAGGAGCTATTGACCTGCCCTTTCCTCACCCACATTTTCTTCTGGGACATTTAGCATCCTGGAAACACTGACTGCACCATCAGAAGGCAGAGGAACAGTGCGTAGCCTGAACGTGGAAGGGCTGCGGGTGGTGGGGAAGGGTTGAAAGGGCTGTAGCTCCCTTTCCCTTCCAAGTCTGCCTCTGTTCATGCACACCTGCCCACATCTACAAGCACCTACGTAGGTTCTCGTACTGGTTACCAACTGACACAGGGTGGGAGATGTGCAGTTACACAACTGTTTACTCTTCCTCCACCGATGGCCGTCCTTTCTATAGCTGGGGGTGCGTACTGGTGCACCCTGTGTAGAAGCTTTATGTTCAGGACTTCGTCTATCATGTTTCAAAAAGTGAAGGAGCACAATTTCTTACCCCGTGCTTTGACTCTAGCAGACTTGCAGCTCTGTTTTTTTTTTTTAATCTTAAGAGCCTACCACGAAGGGCTTATAGAGCACACGCTGCATTGGCTTGCAATAGTGAGACCCRCTGGGTGATTGCCGTGCTCCTGCACACAGAGACACCGCAGATACAGCCCACGTGCTAGCAAACAGAAAACGCCCGTGGCAAGAAATCACTTCATAATCCACAAAGGTTATTTATCTTTAACAACAAGGGAGACTTGAAAGCCCAGCAAGACAAATCTCTTCCCCCTCTAGCATGTCTGCAGTGCTCTGAAGAGTAAGCTTGAGGCTAGCAACCCTTTAAATCTGGGATGCTTCAAGACATTGAAATGAGGTAAACACCAGCAGTTAGTTTATGACTGAAATGAATAAAACAGTTGTAAGGCTGTTCAGCACTTCTGTGTTTTGGAATTGAGATGGATCTCTTGTCCCCTGTTTCATTCAGGTGGGATAACAACTATTTACTACTGTAACTGAATTCCAAGGAGAGAGATCTTAAATCTGACTGAGGAGGCTGTAGCATAATGCTGTTCCTCAGGTATAGTGTCTTATGGTAGAATATGATCAGTATTGAACCCTTATGACTCACTGGAAGCTACATTTTAAAAAAGCATCTGTCAAATCTTGAAATTCCTGAAAATACAGCATAGATTGCACACGGAAACATTACATGTTGTGAGTCCCTTGCACTTTCTTAAAAGGCTTCCACCAGGATGCCTACTGGGAAAGGAAAGCCTTTCAGTCAACATAATACAGCTTCTGTAAAAACTAACAAGCAATCYGTGTATGTTGCTGGCTGTGATTTCAAATCAAGATATAGCTTAGGGGTTTTTTTGTGGAGCCAGAAATGGCCCATTGCTTCCTGGCACCCCCTGACATTTTTAGAACAAAATAAATCTGACTCCAGAAACAGAAATCTGACCTGGTAATCGGGTTTGGAGGTCATACTATATGCTGCTTTTTTTTTTTTCCCTCCTGGTATCAGACTGATTAAAACCATCTGTGGATACCATTACTATGCCTTCAAATTCAGGTGCCGACAGAGGAAAAAGCTTGCTTCACTTAAACCGTGAAACCATTTTAATGGCCAGGGATCATTAGACAAAACAGAAAGCTCCAGGATGAAGGTTATTGTGTTACCCTGTCTGTATGTATCTTTGGAAGAATCTTACTGTAAAGAAAATTCATGTAAAAATATGTAATGACCCAGAGGCAATAAATAAGCGTTAAGAACGTCTGATAAAGTCTATAGCTGAGAAACCAAGAAAAAGCTTAAAAACTGAAGAGGTAAGTGTAAGGTTTATGTTACAAGTATTCTTAGAAAGGTACATAAGAAGTGATTTAAATGATGAGAAAGCCTTTATCATAACAAGTTAAAGAGAAAAGCAATAGGAGACCTTCAAAATAGAATATTCAGCCCTTTATTCTTAATGTTAACATCTTAAATCCTTTTATACAGCCTATGATTTCATATTTCTGAGTTTTCATTACACTACAACAGCAGGAAGGCATTTAAAAATCTGTTTTAGACCCAGATCAAAGCTGCGCCGTGCCAGAAATTTCCCTGCATGCTCTCAGTGTCATCTCACGCTCCAAGAGCACTGTGCGGTGTGCGGCAGGGTTTAGATTTTGTGTACAGGCAGGAGCTGGCTGATCTGCGGCTGCTTTTTCACACCTGCATTACAGATGGGAGGCCCAAAATTCACACATACCGTGTTTGCACAAGCAGTTTGTTCATATAAGCATCCCTAGGCAGACGTGCATGTAGCCTTCTCGTTTGGGAATACGACTCTGAAGTGGAATTGAACTTGCTCCCRTTCATGCACCTCCGATGGGCTTGGAAAGCTGTCCTTGCTGGAGAGYGGTGGTGGCTTCTCAGCAGGCGTTTCGGTGCAGGCATTAGTGTTTCCTTGCTAAAGCTGTCAGACCCTTACTAGTGCGTATCACAACAGTACTGGAGTTTTAGCCTGAGCAGAGAGGTTGGCATGCTAGTGGAAACTGTCCAAAATGTAAGAGAAAGTTAAGCAGAAAGTTTAAGAAGAGCCTTTAAAAGCTTGACCTTAGGAAGCAGGCTGATGGAAAGGACTTGGGATTCTGCTCCTGTAACTACACGCTTTTCCCTGTCTTGCATGTTGCTAATGGAAGGACCTAAAAGCAGCGCTTGGTGACAGCAGAGTAAGGAGCGGTTTGTGCATACGTCTGTGGATGCACTTGCTTTACATCAGATGGGTGGGCTGAGCTTCTGAGTGAGCAAACAAACACTATACAYATGGAATAGACATCTGCTTCGTGAGAGAGAAGTAGCAAAGCGGTGAGGGATATGTCTGTGGAAGGGGAAGAGGATCTGTTTAGAAACTCAGTATATAAGGAGAACTGGAAGGTAGGCTATCGACTCTACCTTTTCATTTYTTAGGACACAGCACAGGAACCGGCACAACTGCTCCTTTGGAGGCTGCTGCTCTGGTTAATCCAAACGCATCTCTGTCCACCAAATGCTGCTGTCCACCTTTACCAAAGGTGCACGTGCTGCAGGGTTTGAGGTGCATCTCCTACAGTTGCAACCAATGGTGTTAACAAGAAATATTGCTACAACTTTTTTTGGCATCTCTTCGTACATATAAAACMTGCTATTGCTGCTGAAAAAAATACTGGTATTTTGCTGGTGATGATAACTTTTTAAATGTTTGGAAAGAAGTTAATACACTCAAAGTATGGTCACAGGAACAGCYCTTACTGCATAAAGCCTTAGCAAGCAATCTTTTATTTTAAAACCATTTGAACAAACCTCARGAAGAGACTTGTGTTAAAGGACAATGCTGACACAAGAACAAATGCCTGTAGCTTTTCTGCAGAAAGACTGGGACTCGAAGCAAGGTAATTCCTAACCACTGCAGCAATCGGATTCTGCCTCTCAGGAAGAGGATCTTTTATGCCCCACACAAACTACTTTAAACTTAATGAGTGCCACTTTAATGAGGAAGAGTAGGTGCTGTGTTGCGTGGGACGACGGGAAGGCAGAGGCAGCGATTGGGAGCTTGTCCAGTCGTAGGCTCCTCGAAGGATGTTGGGTTTCTTTAATGATGTTGCCCTTATAAAAAGTATTTAGGAATCTTCCTAGARTTTGTGACTACACATTTTGAGCCTCTTTTTAGTTGGCAGACAAGAGACCTTGCAGGTAATTTCACTTCAGTGACATAAGTACAGTCTTGGAGTGTGCTGTACCACACAAACATCTATTTTGTCTGTATCGTTTCACTTGCTTTGTGAAATATTGACCAGAGAGTGGAAGATGAAGTTGTGAGGGATGGAAACAAACCCAAAGAACATGCCTCTTCTTCCTATCAACAGTAAAAGCTGAATGTTCTGCAAAGAGAAGCAACTTTTAAATGCCAAGATTGCAGCTGTATCTTACAGCACTTTTCTTCTTTAAAAAAAAGATTAAAAAATCCCCCAAATGTCCTCTGTGCTGCTTGCTCCTCGGCTRTTCTTACTATGTCAGCATGGTCTGACTTCCCCACCAACTGACGTGCCTGCAAATGATTATGGATTGTATAGTATTTAATAGCATCTTTTAATGGTGATTAGTAGGCTTGTTAACATGGCAAGCTGTAGTAAAAAACTTGTTTTATGAAGAATTCTGTCACCTGGAAGCTTTTGAGATCCTGAAAATAATTGTACTTCCCACCTTCTTTGTGGTGCTGTGAACGGTTCCTAATGCTCGTGGTTGGGTGGTAATGGACAGCTGTTGGCAGATACAGTAGATTTAAGGGTGGAGGCAAAGATGCTACATCTGTAATCACAGGTCTGACAGCACTTCAGAGCCTTCCTCTGGAAACAAACAAAAAGTCTGAAACATTTTTAAAACTAGAGGGTGACACCACAGCCAAGCTTTAAAGGTTAGGGCAGGATGATGTGGTAGCAGAAAAGATACGATGGATTTTGCAGTCCTGTTCTTGCATCTGCCTGAAGCTTTTCCTGTGATGTACGGACATCTGCCTGTGGAGATGTCTTTGCTGCCCAACAAATGCTGCAGGTGTCTCAGATACCCAGTGTGATGGAGGTACCCGCTGCACTTTTTCACAAAAAGTGAAAAATTGGCTGAGGATTTGTCTTTGCTGGCCGTGTGTGCAGTAGCACCTGCAATTGCCTTTTAGCTCTGATAGTCCCACTGGATTAAGTCGACAGGTAGTATTGAGTTAAGCAAGACCTTGCCTCCTAAAATTGGAGAGGTGGTGTATGAGTAGAAAACATGTCCAAGTGATGGTGTATATTAAGAAATATGTCAAGAAAATAATGCAAAGTGATCTCTGCAGGCTGGTCTGTCCAGCTTGCTGGCTGTGGTTAACCAAGGAGGGAAAATTGAAACCCACYGCCATAGCTTTAGATGAGCCAGTTGGTGCAGTCGCATTGCCCAGCTGTTCTGTGGCTGTGGGCTGTTCATCCACAAGCTAATGTAGTGGTTTGTGGGCTTTCGAGGGAGTAAGAGAGACTGATTTCTGTAACTGGAATAGTGAGGATATTACCCTGCCTTCAAAACATGGCCCTCTCTACTTAGTCCAACAGAGTCCAGCTGGTACACTAGTGTGTTACAAGGGGATGTGATACCCCTGAGCATTGTATCCAAACCTTAGTAGTATTTTTGAGAAACTGAATCTGTTAACAGAAACTTCACCCTCAGGAATCTCTCATCAGTGTTTGGGGTGGAGCTGACCCATCATTTCCATGACAGCAGACTAGCTGTACTAAAACTGCCCTGTACAACTTTTCTTAAGGGAGTTGGAGAAAAGAAATTCAGAAAATTAAGGCTTTAGTTCTGGAAGGGTGACCTGTGCATGAGGGCTCTCCGTGCTGTGAGAGCTCCTTCTCGCCCCAATGCTTCTCCCAAGAGGGATGACAGCATGTGCAGTAGCTGGGGCAGACCCATGAGGGTTGTACGTGTTGCTGACCAGTCTGCTCGTCAAGACCAAGCAAAAGCTGCTTTCCCTTTTCCTTTCTCTCAGTGGGCACCTTTATTTGGGATTCCCGTCTTCTGGTCAGCTGCTGACTTTCATAAAGCTTGTAGGAACAAACTGGTCACCAGATTCAAAAGCCACTTGGGCAGGAGAGAGGGGGCACAGCAGATAGCATGACTGTGTAAATATCACTTCTTTAGGCTAAAAGGCATTTGTAAAAGTGGTGGTGAACTCTGATTAAAGATTAATTACTGCTATAAGACATTTTGTTGGAAGTTTAAATACTCTGAAGTAGATTATTCCTGCGTATACTTTAGTTTTGGGGAAATTTCTGAAAGGCACAAAAATACACATGGAAGAGTTTCCATGAGGCATGTCCATATGCATTTTAATTTTTTTTCAGACTCAATAGTGTTTGTAGGATATTGCATAGTGGATGAGGACTGGATTGCAGGTGCTTTGAGGACAGGGATGTTTTAGAGTTAGTTTATGAGATACTTAACACAGTGACCCAGTCTTGTCTGATCCTCAGGTAGTACTGGAGTACGTGACTGACCATAACTACAAAATAAAGACTGGAATGTTCAAAACCAGCTTGAATTTTAAAAATATCTCTTGTTAGTCAAGGATAATGGTTAGAAACTGTGGGACCAGTGTGTCTCGCAACCATAGAGCATCTAGTTATGAAAAAGGCTGATGAACTGGTGTTTATGATTTGCAAGGTGGTTTATGCGAAGCTGTCTAACAAAATCTACGTGAGAGAAGTGAACAGTGCTTGAAAGGAAAAAACAAAACAAAACCAAAAACCCAAGAAAAAACAACCAAACCAGGGAGACATTTTCATCTAATATCATGCCGGTATTAGATGACAGTAGGGGGAATTGGTTGTCTATAGCTTTTGAGGGGCATAAAAGCTGCTTCTCAGTGCTTCAGCCATCGTACCTGTGGTTTAAGTAACTCCGCTGGGGGGTTTCACCCCAGTCCTCGCCCTGCTGACGTGCACAGATGTCAGCGATGACAGMCGGGGCTTTTTCCCTGCTCCCCCAGAAGAGCAGGAGGCCTTGTCTCCCTGTCCCCTTTGCTGGAGCCTCGTCAAGGGGATGGGGCTGCTAGCCTAGGGAAGGGAAGTATTCATCATTGTCAGTGGCTTATCTTTAAATCGCTCTGTGTTGGGGGGGGTTGTGAAGTGTGGTATCCTTAAACTCTAAGGATTACAGTTTCCGATTAGTCTTGTGTTTTCTTTCGTCTTCCTGCACAAATCCCCTTTGTTTTCGTTCCCTTGATCGTTCCTGAGGCTCCTCAGATCTGTCATATGTTTGGGAGACTGGAGCGTGAGCTGCACGATGTAACCCCTGGTGACTGTAACATTAAACATAAAAAAAAAAGAAAAAGGTTTCTTGTGGCAAGCAGAGAGTCTGGTCTCTGCTGTAGATCTCAGAAATAGGTGATGGTTCCCCCATCTTCACGCTGAAGTGCTGTGTTAATGTGAGAACATGTCATGTCGGCGGTGTTCGTTGGGATGGCTGCTGCCTGCTGTCACCTTTTGTGCAAGCTGCTGCCTGCGAAACATTTTACCCTACTGCCTCCATGCATGCCCTGTCTGCAGCGGGGTCTGGAGCCTGAAAGCAACTTAAGCCTAAATAAATGAGTCCTTTTTTTTTTCCTTTTTGTTTTTACCGAGACACACTGATCTTTTCATAGTCTTCAGTATATCCAATTACATTTAAAAAAAATTACTCTTGAAAATTGTAATTTATAAGGAAAATTGCAAATTTATAGGACAAGCATTTATAGGACTTTTAGGACAAGTTATATTTATATGTATATATATACACAAGATATTAACTTATATCAGGTGTTTTCTGGCAATTACCTTCTTTTTAATTTGAGGAAATATAGGTCATTTGAAACTAATTTTGTGTTTCAGTCCTGAAGATGACAAGGGTTTCTTAGCCATGATAGTAACCATTTCTCAGGTGTGGATTTTCTGGTGAGGGTTCAATAGCGAGCCAAAGCTCCTATTGTCTTGCCCTGCCACTGAGGGGTGACGGTGTGGCCTGACAGCACCGTGAGGGGCTGTGTAGGCATCCCGCCTTGATGTCTTATTTCAAGCTGGGTACTTCAGAAACGTCTTCGCATACCATGCTGTCTCTTTTACATTCAAATGATTCATTTTGCCAGAGGGGATATAAGCAAAACATGAACTATTATTTTTTATACACATTTTTTACTTGCTTCCCAACATTAGTCTTGTCAAACCCACATCAGTCAGTGCAGCTCTAATCCTCATCTCGGGAAAAGAAAATTACTTCTATCATGTTTCCTCCTTCCATTAAGGGAGGAAAATAAATGATTAAAGGAACATGGAATTGAACAGGCTTGCAAGAATAGCCGCTTGCAGTTTAAAATCCTTTTCCGGTTCTTTCTTTGCTTTCATGCTCTTGTCCAAGAATGGCGCAGGTATATCTGCTCTGATCTGCTGAAGTGTGTTTAGCCCTCAAAGACAGAATGTTAGCAGCTCTTCATTGCATGGATGGCCATGTGGTGAGTTCCCCCATCCTTGCACTTGCTACGTCCTAACCCTTCTACTTAGGTACCTCTTAGCTGGTAGTTGGTTGACATCTCTTTCATGCCATCCCTGACATGCTTTTCTTATATGTAAACAAGGGGTAGATCTGAAACCTTGGGGATATACTGATATCTCAAGCAAAACCATCCCCTTAATGTTCTCTTCTAGATTGATCATACCAAGACTCTTTTTCAAATGCGTGGTGCAGAGGGCAGGTGTTTTATCCTGTTGATAGTCTTGTTTCACAGGCTATAGAGCCTGGTTTTCTGATTATTTCCTTCCTTTCAGTGCATGATTCATATTGACAAAATGGGTGAGCTGTAACATCACTGGGTGATGTTGCATTTTGATTTAATAGGATGCTGTGGTTGTGTCAGTGGAACAAAATAAAACACTATTGATTTCAGAGGCCTGATCTGTTAATGCCTTTGCAGTTATGACAGTTGAAAAGCCAATGCATTGCTGGAAAAAAACCCTACTTTATCAAGACTGTTTTTGTTTCACAGACTTGTTCCAAGTCAATGCAATAATTTTCCATAGTATTTGATTGCCATGTGTCTGTAAAACCTTAAAATCCTTGAGTTTCTCATGCCTGTTGTCTGTGCAAAGAGGAGACAGCTATCATAACAGAAATGTTCCTACTCCTGAGTAGCGAAGGCTCAAAGTGCTGCTTCTGAACAGCTTTTTCTGAGTGGTAGTGCAGAATAGTGCTGTTTGACTGGCCTCCGGTTAGTCTCTGGTGCATGTTCAAYACTGCTTTTTTTAGAGTTTGGGACTTGCTCCAACTTAGACCTGACCTTTATAACAATATTTTCTTCAGAGTATCATAGAATTGTTTAGGTTGGAAAAGACCTTTAAGATCATTGAGTCCAACCGTTAACCTACCACTGCCAAATCTACCACTAAACCATGTCCCTAAGCACCAYGTCTACATGTCTTTCAAATACCTCCGGGGATGGTGACTCYGCCACTTCCCTGGGCAGCCTGTTCCAATGCTTGACAACTCTTTCAGTGAAGAAATATTTCCTMATATCCAATCTAAACCTCCCCTGGCACAACTTGAGGCCATTTCCTCTCGTCTTATCACTTRTTAGTTGAGAAAAGAGACCGACACCCACCTCACTATTTCCATTCACTCCCTGCCAGAATTAGAGCTCTGATGTCTGTATGCAGATAACCCAGGCTGTTTTGTCAGCATGCTTGGAGGTTGCTTCAGTTTCAGTTTTGTTTACTTGCACAGAGAGAACAGCTCTGCTCCTTCGAGCCTTAAAAGCAGAAATAAATGCTGAGAGGCTGAGGGAGTGAGCCAGGTCTCAGCTGCAGAAAGACGTTCCACCTGATATCYGCCGTCGCCATCACGGAAACGTGGTGGGATGACTCTCATGACTGGAGTGCTGCGATGGATGGCTACAAGCTCTTCAGAAGGGACAGGCGAGGAAGGAGAGGCGRTGGGGTGGCTCTGTAYGTCAGGGAGTGTTTCGMTTGCACGGAGCTCGACRTTTGTGATGATCGGGTTGAGTGCTTATGGGTTAGGATGAGTGGGAAGGCCGGCGAGACGGATATCCTGCTGGGAGTCTGTTATAGACCACCYARCCAGGATGAAGWGGTCGATGAARCGTTCTACAAGCAGCTGGCAGAAGTCTCGTGATCGCTAGCCCTTGTCCTCATGGGGGACTTCAACTTACCCAACATCTGCTGGAAATACAACATGGCAGAGAGGAAACAGTTGAGGAGGTTCCTGGAGTGYGTGGAAGAKAACKTCCTGACGCAGCTGGTAAGCGAGCCTACCAGGGGAGGTGCCTCGCTCGATCTGCTGTTTACCAACAGAGAAGGACTGGTGGGAAATGTCGTGGTCGGAGGCCGTCTGTGGCTGAGCGACCATGACATGATAGAATTCTCGATTCTTGGGGAAGTAAGGAGAGGGGTCAGCAAGACCGCTACCATGGATTTCCGGAGGGCAGACTT
>JASVER010000004.1:14076061-14146514 GCA_030449065.1 Oceanodroma leucorhoa | reverse complement strand
TGATTCTATATTTGAAGTTTATAACCACCTGCTGCTGTACCACGGCCCTCCAGGTTTGGCCTCATCCCGTGTTTCTCCTTTCTTGTGTGGTGCTGTCTGTTTCTAGAGTGGCGTTCATTCCTTCCATCACTTCTTACCTTTAAGCGAACAGCAAAGAAAAGCAGAAGGTCCAAAGAATGTTTATGCCAGAAATTCCCTCAGGCTGCTGGGGAACAAGTGACATGTGAACATGTAAGCTTCAGAAATGCATGAGRTGCAAAAGCTGAAGGGCAGGGGGATTAAGGTGTAATGGAAAGGATTTAACAGTCTTGCTGGTACCGTGCCCAGCAGGCTTTGCTATAACAAAGTGATTGCTGACAGATATTTGTCTAGTCAGGTCTTAAAGATCTCATTGATGGATGATATCTCACCTCTCCAGCCGCTATCAAGTGCTCCATTATCCTTATAATTAAAAAATTGCTGGGGGATTTCCACCGCCCTCCCCCCCCCAACATCTAACACAAATCTTTTCCTTGGGAATGASAGTTTGTTACTTTTTGTTTTGTGGGGTAGGGAACAGCTGACTGACTTCATACATCCATCCTTTGGCATCTCGTAGCACTGTTAGCACATCCCTTGCAGTCTCCTGAAAATCTCCAGGACTTTCCACCTTTATTGACATGCCGTGTTTTCTGGCTGTGTTCTTTGCTTTTCTCTGGRCGCTCGCCAGCTGGTCCACATCTTTCTTGAAATCCAGCCCCCAGAACTTTAATTCACTGGAACAGGTTACCCAGGGAGGTTGTGGAGTCTCCCTCCTCGAAGATATTCAAAAGCCATGGGGACACGGTCCTGAGCAACCAGCTCTAGGTAGCCCTGCTTGAGCAGGGTGGTTGGACCAGATGACCTCCAGAGGTCCCTGCCAACTTCAACYATCCCGTGAGCCTGTGATCCGAGGCTTTGCTAGTGTCACAATTTTACCAAGGTTCAGTGAAGGCTGAACATGAGCCRGCAGTGTTCCCAGGTGGCCAAGAAGGCCAACAGCATCCTGGCTTGTATCAGAAACAGTGTGGCCAGCAGGAGTAGGGAGGTGATCGTGCCCCTGTACTCGGCACTGGTAAGGCCGCACCTCAAATACTGTGTTCAGTTTTGGGCCCCTCACTACAAGAAGGACATTGAGGTGCTGGAGCTTGTCCAGAGAAGGGCAACGAGGCTGGTGAAGGGTCTAGAGAGCAAGTCTTATGAGGAGCGGCTGAGGGARCTGGGGTTGTTTAGCCTGGAGAAAARGAGGCTGAKGGGAGACCTTATCRCTCTCTACARCTACCTGAAAGGAGGYTGTAGMGAGGTGGGTGTTGGTCTCTTCTCCCAAATAACTAGCGATAGGACAAGAGAAAATGGCCTCAAGTTGCACCAGAGTAGGTTTAGACTGGATATGAGGAAAAATTTCTTCACCGAAAGGGTTGTCAAGCATTGGAACAGGCTGCCCAGGGAAGTGGTGGAGTCACCATGCCTGGAGGTATTTAAAAGAYGTGTAGATGTGGTGCTTAAGGACATGGTTTAGTGGTGGACTTGGTAGTGTAAGGTTAATGGTTGGACTTGATGATCTTAGAGGTCTTTTCCAACCTAAATGATTCTATGATTCTACAAGTCTATTTAAATACACATTTCAGAGAGGGGGGAGGTGAAGCTTTTGTAAAAGTCCRTAAAATTATCATTAATTTGAACAACATGAATATTTCCCCTGACATGGTGTCCTGAACTCAGTGAAATTTATTCCCTTGTCTGTATTTTTTAAAGCRTAAAGCTCTGGTTTAGGGCTGACATTTTGACATGGTGGTGGTTTTTACAGTTCTTACAGCAGGATTAGGACTTCCTTATTGATTGATATTTAACACTTGGATCACCTACATGGGACAATATTAAGGAGTAAGCCGTTTAATTTTAATTCTTTGAAATCATTCTCCAGGTTTCACTAAATGGAAAAAACGCTTGACTACATATTCATCTCTGCAGAAATTAGAACTGTCTGAATTAGACCAATGAATGAACAAAAATATTTTTTAATGTCGTGAGCCTACAAGTTTTCATTCTGTTACGTGGCCCTAGCTACGACACTGTCTATAGCTGCGTTAAGATGTGTGATTCTCAGCCATCCTTCTTGGCTATGGATAAAATACTGACCGCTACAGCTGCTCTTGTGAGCCACTAGCTCGTGCTGAGGGTTGTGCCTTGTGTTACACCGAGCAATACAGAGAAAAAAATTCTTAGAGGAGCATGTTTAACAAATGTTCCCATGTATGCCATGTCGGTACATTAGAAAACCAGAAACCAGAAACAAGAATTTCCTCTAGCTAAAGAAACCATGTCTCAAATTATTTTAAATACTTTAAAAAAACCCACAAAATTTCAGTGAAGTCTTTTCCCTCCTGAGAATGATTGCCTCTGGTAAATTGGTCCAGCACATATTTTTACTGTGGGGTAAGGCTGCTCGTAAATACAGGTCTTGCGTGTCAGGGGGTATCTCTATCTGTGGGTAGTCTTTTATTTMGTATCAGTTCCCTGAGGCCTACAGTTAAAATTTGTTGGGAATTTCTAGCTTGCTTCTTGCCTTTGGTGCTGGTTTTGTCCATGTGCTGCTGTCCTCTTCCATCCTATGTGAAATGTGGTCTTCCTGAAGGCAGAGATCAAGGGTTTCCTGTATGAGACACACGTACACCCGGGTGGGTGTTTCTTTTGGTGGTGGTGTAGCCCTTAACAGACCTGCAACCTCAGTGCAATTTGTTCAAGTATCCATATTTTATCAGGCAGACAACGTGGATTTCTCATATGTACTTTTCTACTTCCCCTCCTTTCTACATTTAGTTTTGTTTTTGTTTTTGGTTTTTTTTTATTTGAACTTATTTTATATATTCAATAATATATTCATTTTAATTTGAAGTCAAATCTCAAGGCCACCTCTGGAAYACAAATGTGCTTAGGAAAATTTCTTCAAGAAGCTCTTGAAGCATCTTTAGCATCTGTTAGCAAGTTGCTCTGAGTTCAAAAGGCTTGAATTTAGGTCTCCCAAGAGGTAARAATACTGTGATTAAATCTCTACGGGTTCTTTGCAGTAGAAGGTTCCTTCTCTTTCTTCCCTGTGGACAGCCCTTCTGCACGTCAGGGGTTCACCCCTTTTCTTGGGTTGGCACTAGCGGTGGCACAGCCACCCTGGGAGCAGATCTGGGGTGATCCCAGGAGTTGTCCCACTGATGGGCAACCTTGCTACCTGAACACCCTCAGACCATGCTACTGGTCGGAGATCAGAGGGGAGCTAGGTCAGACGTTCAGTGGTGCGGGTCCTTCCGGGCTGCTCCCACGTCTGACAGTCCAAGGTTGGGCAGATGCAATCGTCTGCACCCGTTGTTTTAGGTATTGGAGTTCACTTCTTAGCCACAAAACAATACAGGCACCGTCAATGTATGTGCCATTTTTCTTCAGGGATTTAGGTGGAGGTGCTTGCTCCCAGCCCCAGATCCTCTATGCCCAATTTGTGCTGTGCTTCCTCTGCCAATACATGGGGCTTGCTCGCTCCCTACAGCTGCTGGCTGACCTGCCCCTTGGCTTGCCTCTCCCTGCAGAAGAAAAGCCCAAGGCTTTGCCTTAGGGGGGTTCCATTTCAAAGCCGGTGTTTCATTCACCAAAGATGCAACCAGATGGGGTGCTGGGGGCAGAAGGGAAAGGCACGTCTGCCTTTCCTTGAATTCCCAGTGGTTTGAGAAAACTAAACAAATTAGTATTGGAGCAGGAAGAATTTTAGGGAGTTTTGATTGCTTACACTTCCACTGATTTTTAAGAGAAATATTTTAATAAGCCTTAAACCTGATTTGGTAAAACTGGCAACATTTGTGCTGAATTTGTTGAAAACAAAAAGGCCAGATTTCACCTGAATCTGGATAAGTACGCACTTAAAGCTGTGTCATGGCAAGTGGTGTAACTGACATAGTATTTAATATGCATATCTAACTAATCAAAAGCTATTATTGAAAGTATTTTTAATTAGTTGTTAACTGTACTTAATGCACATCCAGCTGCCAAAGTCCATACCTGCACTGATTTTTTTGTGCATGCAATAGGATGAATGTGATGGGCAATTCAGTTTGTTTACAGATACTAATGGATAAGATCTTAAACATTGCCAACTAAAGTTTGTGGACAAGCTGTCTAGAAATCCRTGCATCTTTTGCAGATAATGACTGGTACCTCTGCCACGTGACACTCCTTGCTCCAGAAGAGGAACTTCTGTCCTGGGGCATGTACCCATACCCCTACCTGGCCCGTGTCGATCCAGACGCCCGAAAAGGCACTCTCATCTACCAGCTTGTCGCATATTACAGTAACAATGAAAACACCAGTGCTGGGATAACTTACACACTCATTGCAGGTAGGTCTATTCTGAAAAAAATGGTAAAATTCTGTTAAGTTGCAGATTTTTCTTAACAATTTCCCATTTTATCATTTCGTTGATAGATTTTTCCCTTGGGAAATCCTTAAAGATACAGCAGGTACAGCAAGCAAAAGCTGGAGGTGCTTTAAGTAAAACAGTTATGTGGATGGGAATCTTTCTTGCTGCCACTTTCTTTGCTTTACTTCTATTTTGAAATCAACTGCAGCCTTACYGTTAGCTTAAGGCTCCATTTCTCGCCTGTTCTTGTCTCTTTTACACTGCACTGGTCAACAGAGCACAGTGTGAGTGAAAGATACGGTGCACAACTGAAGAGGAAAAAAGAAGGGAAGGCAAGGACATAGGTAGATGATTTGAGGATAGCTTACCTTAAAATAGTGAAGATGCAAACGCTCTTGTTGTGGGGCATCTTTCAGACCAGCTTTCTGCATACGTTGATAGGTGGTGAAGAGCGATTCCGAGTAGATAAGGATACTGGCATTATCATGACGACTGGCTTGCCTTTGACATGGAACAAGGAGTACGTGGTTACTGTGGAAGCCACCGATGAGTACGGCAACAAAAGCCCCTACGCCTCCATTTCCATCCTGGCGGGCTCCCGACCTCCGCAGTTCACTAACATGTCCTACAGTGTGTTTGTCCCTGAAAATACTCCAGCAGGAGAAAAGTAAGTTGTACTTTGCTAGATGAGCTCCTTCTCTGCAGTCTGAGAGGAACTTCACAGGGCACAATAAAGTGAAATTTTTGTGTTGTTGCTTCTCAGGACTATGCATATATGTTCGCCGATTACACTTTAAATATAGCATTGGGTTCCTAAAAGAAATGATGCCTTTTCTGGTGTTTGAGAGTCTCCAGTGTGGCACRTGGTGTAGTCTGGGATGCTGAAATTATTATTCTAATGCTCTTGGGGTCTTACTGCATTGCATTGTGAATTAAAAAARCCAAACTCCTGGCTATGCATCTCCTGGAGCACTTCAGATATAAATGAGTGCTTGAAAAATACTGTCTTTTAATTACCAGATTTGTAGTTGTTTATATCCCGTTTGACTTGTATTTAAATTTTTAGAAAGGCAAGTTATTGCCAGACTCTTGAGAAAACAATGCCTGTGTGAAGCGCAAATAGATACAGCTAAGTCTCCAAGGGGCTCTGCCATTGCTTGAAGAGTAGCTAAGCCAAACCACAGTGGGGAGATGCTGCCGAGCTGGCTCTGGTTTTATTGTCTCTGTTCAGCGGCTTGAGAGCAGCATGGGCTTTTGAGGCACCAAGTAGCAGGTGGAGCAGTGCCATAGGGCYTTTAAGGAGTAGGAAACCTCAAAATAAGCTGATGAAGTAGGAAAAACTACTGGAGATGTGCTACTTACTCCTTAAAAGAGACTGAAGGGAGGGAAATTTGTCTCCTTCCCTGGAGCTTTCACTGAGATGGGCTTAAAGTATATTGTCACGCTGGCCAGAGACTGCTGTGAGAGATGGAGCTTCAAAGCATAAGTCACGGTAGGGAGGCAAACATTCATTTCATGTCCTGCCAAGGCAGACAGCAGGGTCTGGAAAGGCCCTGTGCTTCATGAGTTTCCCATCCATCTCTGAAACAGTTCCTTTTCTGAATATGCAGCTTCAAAGAAAGTCAAAACTRTAGTAGATCAGTTATCTCTGTAACTGAAGTTAAACAAGCAATTGCTGTCAAGTATTTGGAAGGGTGCAAAAGGGAAGAAAAAGATGTTTTTATGTTGGTGGGGGGTTGAAATGCGTTGTTATCCCAGCCCTTCTGTGTCAGGGGATCAGTTTGGTGAAAGGAGAGAGGGTAAGTGGGCTCCTAGTAGCACGGGGATTTCCAGTCTGAATACAAAGCTGAGCCCAGAATTGACAGAGTGAGCAATTCACCTTTCGTCATCCTCATCTTCCTCTTCTAGGTGCTCAGGAGACAGCGTTTGTTGTTGTTGTTTTGAAGCAAAGGGTTATTCTCTCATTCTTTACAGAGTAGCAGTTGTTGAGGCTGTTTCTTTCCAGAGCCAGCCTCTTTCGTACACTCTGCTGACGAACCCCAGTGGGCTCTTCAGGGTGAGGCCGGAGAGCGGAGAGCTCAGCCTGACCCACCCCGTGGACTACGAGAGCGAGCACCACCTCTATCACCTCTTATTGAAAGCCATGGAAGTTGAGAGCACTCTTAGCAGCGTGACTGAGGTACGTGGATCACTTCGCTTCCTACCCACTGTCTCTGCAATCCTCATTACCTCCTTAGCGGGACCAGTTACACATAGGGATAGCCTAGAAAACTCGTGAAGATGCTCAGGAGGGAGCACGCCTTATGGTGCAGGCAGAAGGCTGGGCTCTGATCGGGGCGCAGTTCTAGGCTCTGCAAAATAGCTCTTGTTATTTCTCTTTGGCTTTGCCTCCTCTCTGCCTGGAAGTGGAGGAGATAATACTTCCATGTGTTACAGGAGTAGTGTGAGAAAAGATTTTAGCATCAGAGGCTTAAGGATGGGACAGCAGCAAACACAATGACTGCCCAGGCAGTGTCCAGAACGAGGTGCCTGTTTTCCTAAGTGTAGAATCTAAAATCTCCTCTCAGCATGTCTTTTTGTCTCAGGTCATGGTCCATATCACCGATGAAAATGACTGTTCTCCTGAATTCCAGCACTTCATTTATAGCAGAGACAATATTCCTGAAACCATTCCTGTCGGCACATCTCTACTGCAAGGTGAGGACCATCCTGGTACCTTTCGTTTCAGTCTTGCCACAGATCTGCTAGTTTGCATTACATGTTCATGTTCTTACTGTGAGGAAGTGCTGTCTCTACCACAGCGAGCACTGCCTTTGTAAGATGTGGATGGTAGCCTTCCTGGAGAGCTGTAGATGGCTTTTAGGTATCCTCGAAGTAGAGTTGTGAGTGTCTTCAGGTGAGGACCACTATGCTGTGTCACACAGCTGTGCCCAAGGAGGGATCCTGTGGTATCCCAAGAGCAGTTAAGGCAGCTGACAGGCAGTGACTTAGTGGATTGGCATAGCTTGTTTCCTTTAAGTCTTGTGGCTGTCTTTTGACTCAGCTTGGTCATCTTTTTGTGTCCTGGAAGCAGATGCAACTAGTTTTTCTTTTCTTAATGTGTTAAGAAAAARAAATTTTTAATGGGCATCTAGTTTTATCAAATAGGTGTTAATGCTGTATAATCGACTTATAAAGTGTTAAAGGAGAAACCTGTGGAAAGTGTTGTGGTTTAACCCCAGCCAGCAACTAAACACCACRCAGCCGCTCACTCACCCCCYGGCTCCGGTAGGATGGGGGAGAGAATTGGGAGGGCACACGAAGAAAAACCCGCAGGTTGAGATAAAAACAGTTTAATAATGGAAATAAAACAAAGTAGAACAGTAATAACAACAATGATAACAACAACAATAACAGAATATACAAAACAGGCGATACACAATGCAACTGCTCACCCCCCACGTGTTCCGAACRAACGGCGCGAGACGAACCCCCAGAGCCCCCTGGTTTTTATACTGGGCATGATGTCACATGGTATAGAATACCCCATTGGCCAGCTGGGTCAACCGCTCCAGCTATGCTCCCCCCCCCAGCTCCCCCTGCACCTGGCAGAGCATGGGAGGCTGAAAAGTCCTCGGTGCAAGCACCACCTAGCAACAACCAAAGCATCAATGGGCCATCAACGTTCCTTTCATTACCAAACCCAAAACACAGCACCCCCTCCAGCTACTGGGAAGAGAGTTAACTCTGTCCCAGCCGGAACCAGGACAAAAGCCTGTGAACTTTCATATTTATGGTTGTGACTTAGCAGTCATCATTCCAAGTTTGTTGTGTTTAACATGGCCACATATCACTTGCACATAAACCCTGAGTGCACAGACAACATTTTTAGAGGCTAGAATAGTATCCTGTTGAAAGATTAGAGCTGTTGGAAATAATTTTAAGCCCCAAGTTCCAACCAAAACTTCAAGGTCACTCTTGAAATACTGTGGTTACACAAATAAGGAGCGAACTTGGATGATGTTGCACCTCTTGTCTCAGTCTTTGGAGTCCAACAGACAAGGAACAGAAGTCCATTCTCCAACCTGTTTTACTGGTGTCAGTTAAATGCCTTCAAAGATGTCTCAAGATCTGACGTAGTCTGTCATGATGTGATACATGCCACAGGTGTGTTCTGCCTAAAACTGGGAGAATGCGTACAGGCTCGTTGTCAGTATTCAAACTGAAAGTAGGGGCAGGTGCTGGGGTAGTATGGGAACATAGGCTGAGACCTCAGGGGGGTTACGAACTGTGTGAGAAATGGGTAAGTGCCAAGGCAAGACTTAGCAAAAATTTGCATGTCTAAGATGTGACTTTTGAAGACAACGATGTAGTTTTCCTGAATTTGAAGCTGAACATGTGGAGGTTGCAGTGGTGATAAGAAGCTTAGCTTCCCTTGCGTAGCCACATGCTGATAAGAGGGCTGCAGGGACTGCTTTCTCTAAACACTTACCAAGAGAGTTCAGAGCTTGCTGTGGATCATTTTTTGGTTTAATGGCTCTTGGGAAGAAATCAGTTGATCGGAATGATCAACTCCTAAAATTCCTAAGCATGTGTTTTTCCTTAAACAGATGAGTGCTATTCTCTCCAGGAGACTTGTAAAGCTGATCAAAAGTCACCCAGTTGTGGGGAAAAAATATATGCYCCGTGTCCAAAGCAAGCAGAATGGCAAAGCTGTGCAATTGCGTCCCGTTTGGTTGTCTTGCCGTACAGGGTACRCTTCAAGAGAAAGAGCCTTCTTAGAAAAGAAAATGCGAGGTGGAAGTGTAGTGACAGTCAGTGAAAACGGGTGGGTGAACACTCACTTGGTGTTGAAGGGCTGAGCAGTGTTGGTAGTGGCTGCAAGGAAGSTGTATGTGCAGTCACCTGTACCCTGTGCTGGATGAGTGCTGTGCCACTAACTCTACTGCCAAAGCAAGTATCATCTCAGGAAAAAAACCACCAGCTATAGTTCCTTGAAGGGTGGGAGGTTGCAATCTCAGAATGTCCCACAAACAAAAATAAATGCAAATTTGAGACAGCCTTTGCCATTCTGTGGCTGACTGGGTTGCTATCGATGGCGGTGAAAAAGATAGTGTGCTATATGCCATTTGTTAAAACTGTGGATGATGTAAACATAGATTTTAGTTGTCAACCATTTTTATTTTGACACACTCGAAGTCTGGCTTGTCTCATGTTTGTGGTGCTGATGCTACGCTAGCTAAGTCCGTCTGTCTACTTAGTCATTACGGGCAGGTTTATGCTCACTGCATGTGCTTTAATATGTCTGGATGCAAACAAGCTATGGTCTGAAAAGCATGGAGGGATGCTCTCAGCAGGGGTTAGTGTACTCCTTCAGCTGCGCCACTGTGCCAGCAGAGCAAGGCTTAGAGTTATASCTGGCAACTTTGTGCTAACATACCAGGCTTTGAGTTGGAGTTAGCTTGCACTAAGCTAGCTTAGAGCATGGGTAGAGCTATCACAGACCTGTTTGTGGTTGCTGTATGATCCTCAATATACCTTTGCAATGCAGATCAGTTTGCAGGATGGAATGAAATGGAAGGGGAATGGAATTCCTTGTTGCTGTTGGGAAGTAAATCACGTCTTGGTCATGTACAAGTAAGCGTCATGTTGCCTATTTGCCAGAAACATCTRGGGAAAAAAACGTATGATCGTTAAGCACATAAAATGTATTTTTGTGAATGGTTACAATATCTTGGTAATGGCTCTGCAGGTTAAATCAGAACTTTTCAGATCAAATGCGTTTTCACTTTCTGCATATCTTTCTAAAAACAATACTTGACCACTAAATTTAACAGTTTTAAGTCACTTTCATTTCAGTCTTTCTTGAGTTTTTAATATATTTAGGTTTTCAGTACAGCAAGAGAGTGATTAACTCTAAAGCCCTTGCTTTTGTAGTGTGTAACACACCCAAACATTTATTCACAGCAGGATTTTGAGAGATGTTAAACAAAATGTTACAACCACCCTAAATGTTCTTTTAAGCTGAAATGAGTAACTTTCCACAGGCAGAGTAGTTGAGTTTTTTGCAAMTAAGTAGCACAGCATTTCAGTGCACCTTTTGAAATCTTTCTCTTCCTCTATGAGGGGAATTAAACTCTTTGAGTTAATATTCTRATAGTGATGGGTCCTTGTTTCTTCATCTCATTTTTGGATGACGCTGTAGCTGTCTGCCAGGGTGTCCATGCACTGCAACCACTGTTCCGCTTCCAAAAGGCTGTGTGCTACCGCGGTGCCTGCATCTGTATCCTCCCGGTAGAATAAGGAGTTTGTTTAATACCAGTGTGGGTACGAGTGCAAGCCTCATTGTTTGGCTAGAAAAATGGCAGGGTAATTAAAGAGGTGAGCTCCTGCTCTTAAAGATCACTTTTGATACTACATTGTGAGCTCTAGCTCTTTGTTCTGCTGACTTGCTGCTTCTGAGCAGATGGGACACCCAACGTACTGAACAAACACTTGCTGGGGAGGAATGTTTAATCACTCTTTGTACCTTGAAGCGCCAGGTAATTAAAAAGTACTCTAGCTATAACATAGCTGGGAGCTAATTAAATTTGAAYGGCATCCCTGGAGAGATTGAGGACACAGTTTATGACTGATAATGCTCTACCAACACGCATATTGATCGTGCGGTAATTATCAGTGTTGACTGCTATTTGTACAAAGCATGTTGTATAGTATTGGGATTACGGCTCTCTTGCAAACCCGCCTTGCTGTGATCATTCAGGCTGGGTTGGAGGAGRGGAAGAGTTGTTTTGCTTTTCTGCTCCCAGCCTCCTGCTGAGTTCCCAGACTTACCACAAAAATAAGGCTTTTATGGATAAAACAGATTTAGGTGACATCTGTTCTCAAAAAAAAAAGTATCGAAGTTTACTTGGTAGGAAATAGCATAACCAAACCTCTTCTGCAGCATGACYGTTCTGTTAAATGTGTTCTCTAATAGTGCTTGCAACAGACTGTGACTCTGGCTCCAACTCTGAGATCACTTACTTCATCCAGAGCACTGATTTTTCCATTACGCGTCACGGGGTCATCAATTCTAACCAGAGGYTGAACTTTGAGCGAGCAAACCATATGTATGAGTTTGTGGTGATAGCTGTCGATAAAGGACATCCCCCTCGGACAGGGACAGCATCTGTGCGGATTCGAATGGCCAACGTGAATGATGAGGCTCCTGTCTTCTCCCAGTCCATGTAAGCCAGCTTGAACACCTGCTTTGGTTTTCACAGATGCTGTTCATATCTGTAACCTTAATAACACTTGCCTAAAYGGTAACTTGTTTTGTGCAACTATAAGTACCAGTGAAATCGAGGGGTAATTTGTATGAAGAAAGGCTTTAGAAGTTGGCCTTTCATTTCTAGGTTGTATCAAAAAAATACACCAGTTGTGATACCAGTGTATTGACTTTGTATTTGTAGAGAGAGAACAGAATGAATAGAATACCTAACTCTATAGGAAATGATTTGACTGTGTTGACTTCTAGGTCTCAAAGTGATTGTCCATATATAAATACATGACAGATAAAGATGGTAGTTAGCAAACATTAAACCTTAATTTTATCATCAGCAGATTGTATTATGAGCTGATTTCATGAGGCCCTGCTTGTTTAAAGTGCCTTCTTTCCTTTCCTGAATAAATAATATTTCTATTTTTTGCACAAGTTTAAAGTATGGACATGTTTTAAATACAAAACATGCATACATTTACTTACAAAATGAAATAGTTTTACATTCATCTCTGTRGTATCTGATACTTCCCATTAGTATATAGGGACATAAGAAACACTGCATCATAGATACTAGTCCTTTTTCTCATCTTTAGGAGACAAGTGATCCTGGTTTGAAGTGCAGTATAGTATGGTGCATACTGATATCTTCCAAAAGATCCTTGGAAATTACGTATACCAAAAATGCAGGATTACAATCCTAAGATACATACCCTATGCTGAACAAAAATGATCAAAGTCTCGTCTTAAACTGATTAAATATTCCATGATTGCATGCCCAAAGCTTAAAAAAAATTACATTCATAATGAGTTTAAAATCCTTGGCTGATGGTTAACATGGTGATGGTTATTCTGATACTGAATGTGCTGCTATTGCTCCTTACGTGCATCAGTTATAGAACTTTCCTTTCGGAAGAYGCTGGTCCCAGCACCTTAGTGGCTACTGTTCGGGCAAAGGACCCTGATGGAGATGGGCTGCTATATCTAATTACAGGAGGCAACGAGGAGGGCAACTTTGAACTGGATAGTCAGAAAGGTAAGGAAAGAGGTTTTAGAACACAGTTATTTACTGTCTAATCTGTATTGACTCTGCTTCACCTGTGTGTCAAAAACCATAAGAAAGCACCGTATTTATATAATCTGCAAATGGGGATGTTTTGTATCAATGAGAATTAGCTCTTTGATATCATGGCTTTTCTCCAAATAGAAACCAAAACTTGGGATCCTGGTCCAAGGACTGTGCAGTCTAAGGTGACTGATTCCTGTGCTTTGCAACCAAAATACAAACTGAACCAACAATACAGTGGCAGAAAAATGTGATGCTCACTTGATTTTGTTTGTTTGTTTACACGGTAAAATAAAATGACRCTTTATGCTTCCAAATTTAGGTATCATCAAACTCCGCAGAAACCCACCACCCAACCTGAAAGGGCCACAATACACACTGAACATCACTGCGATAGATGACAATGCCTCCGGGGGACCCACCCCTCTCAGCAGTTTTGCTGAGGTTATTGTAGGAGTTAATGACATTAATAACAACAAGCCTGTCTTCAGAGAGGTAAGACGTCTTTCTGCAGATGATAGTCTTTTCTGATCCATAATTGGGGTTGGAGACTCCTCTTGGCTACTGGTGATTGCCGGCGGGCTGAAGGGACTGTGTTTGCAGAGCAGAATGAATCTGTAAATGAACACGCAGCCAGCTTTCTTCATGCTTAAAGTGTAAAGTCTTCATTCTCCTTTTTTACTTCCTCTCGCTCAGAGGTTGATTTGTTTGTGAGTATAAGTAATAGAAGTGATTTTCTTCTGAGTTCTTCTCAGATGTGCTGGAAAAAATATTGACACTGTGCAGCAAATTCATGTGGCTCTGTGTAATACGTAGGGTTGGATGTTTGGGTGTATTTTTAGTGCACTTACTACAGCGACAGCACCTGGGTTCTGGAGAATCAGCCTCCAGGCACGCATGTGCTACAGGTAGAAGCCTACGATGCAGACCTCGGCGTCAACGGAGAGGTGAAGTATGGGCTCATGCACCGAGACGGAGCTTCCCTAGGCTTCAGCATTGACCCAGACACAGGTCAGTAGATTTCAGGTTACTGAAATAAAATGAAAATGCCATTGTATTGTAATGAGAATGCCACTGTATGAGTGTGTCCACGTGGGCTCATGCTTTAACAGTGTAACTGCAGGGTTAGATGTAACAGCTTATAGAATATACTTCAGAGTATATGGATAGCTGTGCACGCAGATTAAGTTAAGATTATAGTGATTTAAATGACAAATTAAGTAGCGAAACAAACCCCAGTTCAATAAGAAGACAAAAAGCTATTCTGTATCAGTTATCTTCCTATTGGATCAAGTGTAGCTATAAAAATGCAGAGCAGAAAGTGTGACTCTAACAGCTTGAGTTTGTCCTTCCCTTCAATGTGGCCACGGTTTATTTCTCATCTCACGCACAAATCAGAGGTCCAGTGCAGTGCGTATAGAGTCAAAACCCTCGTACCAGAACAGGGCAGTGACATACAGACTTGATGCGTTTCAGATGAAGAAGTTATAAAAGTTGTTGATGTTTCTATAGTCAAAACAGTAAAATGGGATATTTGCATGTCCAGGACTGTGCAGGAGACTGGAAAGGCCTAGAACAGAGCAGCAGAATCCTGGTCCCTAGCATGGTAGAAACATAGGTCTGGAAATGGCCTCAAGAAGGCCAGTTTAAAGTCTCCCAACCAGAAGAAAAGAGCTGAGACAGGGAGAGACTTGGTTAGTAGAGAGGAAAAACTGAAGATTTGGAGAAAATTATTCGGTTTGTTAACTGAGCTACGTGGTTCTACCCAATTTTAATCTGTTCAGTGAGGCAGCCTCCAGCTCCTGTAGTAGAYGGGACTTTGGTCACATCACTTGTGCCTTCTGTGGTGTGATTCTTCCCCAAAGTACTAATAAGCCATCTTTGAAATATTCAGTTACGTGGACTATCACTGGAGTAAACCTAGGAGAGGCCTCTTGAGGAGGAGAAAGTCCTTCTGTGCTCCATGAGGAGTGAGATAACAAGGTACTCGGACTGCAGCTCCTTATCAGGGCAGCAGGAGAGAAAGCTGTTGACTGCTGGCGGCATGTGACGTGAGGAGAGGAGAGACAGGGGAACTGGAGTTGGTCTTGTCCAAGACACACGTCGCAGGTTTGGTGTGGAGTAAGCTTGACGGTTGTGCTGCGTGCGGTCAGAGCTTCCTCTCGTGCCGGAGATGTGCAGGTCSCTTTCCGCAAATTCAGTCCCAAGGCTGTGACACGCAGAACAGGAGGTGTCTGTGTTCCCAGGAGTCATCACAACCACGCAGAGTTTTGACCGGGAGAAGCAGAGGGAGTACACGCTGTCTGTTACTGCTACCGACCAGGCACAGGAACCGCTGATCGGCGTGTGTCAGATCACCGTCCTTATTGCTGACGTCAATGACAACGATCCCAAGTTTGAGAACAGTCGCTATCAGTGTGAGTGTTTCTTAACTACCTGTCCCAGTACTGCAACATGAACCTGGTTAGTAGTTCCTTATAACAGTGGTCAGTTTTTTAGGTGACCAGTCTTCCTTTGCTGCCCACTAAGCCAGTTACCACCTAATCCATCGTAAGTGGAAATACGCAGAATTGATCGGTCCTCTTTATTCATTGCAATACTCTTAAAAACATTGACAGTCTTCACTCCTACAGACAAGACAGGTCTGATCCCTTCCCTTCGTGGCTTTTCCCTGCCCAGTTTTTCTGCACACTGAATTTTTATTCGATGTCCCAAAACAAAACATGACATCCTAGGTGAGAATTCATCAACCCTGAGTAGAAGAGCAATTGTCATCTGTGTCTCTTTAACACAGCACCTCTGTTCGAATAGGCTGGAGCAGTATTTATCTCTTGTCAGACAGCCCAAAATCCTTGGCTTCTAGCCTGCATTTGGCTGGGAGCCCCAGTGCCTCCTATAACTGTGCTGCTGAGATAGCTTTTCCCATTTGCCCTGGTGCCATTCCCTTTTTCATCCCCACATGACATGCTTTTCATCAGTCTTTCATTTAATTTTACTTGATGCTTCTCCAGTAGAATCCTGCGCTTCAGTACACTTGGACCCTCTACATTTGATGTCACCCACCAGTGACGAGCGTAGTCCCTAGTTGCTGGAGTAGAACAGGCCCTTCCCTGCGTAATTACCTCAAAATGGCAAAAAATGGTTGATGATGCATGTAGCAACAACTCCATTTTGGAGATGTTTTGCCAGTTCTCTGCAATGTCATGTAGGGCAAAGCAGTAACCAATGCCTTATTAAAATGAAGATGGCTCATAAGTCATCTTTAGCATCACAGCATTTTAGCAGGATTCAAAAAGAGGTTGGATGCTTGCACAGCAGGTTTTTAACAAGGAGGAGAAGTGACCTGCTAGGAAATAGTCTAAATATACATCCACACTTCAGACAAGGACAGAAAGAAAATCGTGTTGCACATTTTAGAATATCTTATAGCGACTATCTCCGAGTTCCAAATTGGTTAAAATGTGCAGATTGGGAATAGCCATTTCGGCATTCCTACCAGTGGTTTCTGCAAATCTGGCCAAAGCAGCGCTGAGAAATCAGGTGGGAGTGATCTCGCTGGAGAGAAATATTTACGGACAGAGCAGAGAAGTCCTTGAGGTAAAGTGCAAAGATGAACCTTTCTATTCTACCTTTAAATATGTCCTTCAGGTGAAACTGCCTGGGATTATTTTTTTCAAAAGTAGTGAAGCTGAGAGGTTGTATTTGGTAATTATGGTGATTTCGGCACTTCTGAGGAACGGGCAGATTTTGTTCTTTTTTCACTAACACAGGGTACCAGCAAAGGTCCTGAAGCAAAGGCAGCCCTTTGGGATGGGGAAACTGCAGATAATGAGGTCGCTTTATGCATAGCACTTTTCCAGCATCTATACATAAGTAATCAATGTTTGTACGTCACAGAATTAAAAATAGCTTCTTCTCTTACAAGATCAAATGCCATTAGTCATAGGTTTCTATTCTTCCTGGAAACTGCTGGTTCTTTATTCCTCTGCACTAGGATGTTGGTCAAATCCCTGATTTAAGCCACACATCATCTGCCTGCAAAACAGACATTAAAGAAATGCTTAACTCTATGCGGTAGGGATGGTATAGTAAGTGTTAGACTTATGCCAGCAGCAAGCAGAAGTACATGAAATGAGAGAGTACGGCCCTTCCAAGTAATTTTGTATTTTATTTTACAATACAATTTAACAGAATTTGACTATAAAAGCATAAATTTAAACACAAAAAAGCGTATTTTAGAGTGTTTCTTAGCAGTAAATTCCATTTTCATTAATCTATTTTAGTGCCAGTAAATCTCTTGGGAGAGTAGTTTTGGCTGTTACTGACATACCAGGGACATGAATCCTAGGCCAATTAAATGTCCTGGGGGATGAGGGAAGCTAATTAAAGCTCAGATTGTAGTTCATGGAGCAAGTGGTTGTGGTGGTTTAAGGTTTCACTGCCCCGCTGCCACAGACTGTACATATTAAGGGAGAAAACCAAAACAGAAAACATGACCACTACACTTTATAAATAGTATGCAATTCTGATTGTCCCACCTCAAAAATGCTAAAGGAGACAGATACAAGGGAGATCAAAGATATGAAACAGTTTCTGAACAAGAATTTATTAAATAGACTGACTGGGTTGTCTAAACCTAACTGCGACAGCTTTCCCACTGCCAGGGCCATTTCAGTACACCAAGCTGATGGAGTCTTAGCGCATGGAAGTGGCTCAAGAACACAATCAGGCAAGCACCCTTGGCTACTTGGAGGAAGAATTGGGACTGGATGGCTGAGGATGGAGGGAAAAGCAGGGCCAAAGTCAGATCAGAGCAATCTAAAGACTGGGGCGTGGAAGAGAGGCAGCCGGCAGGGATGTGATAGCTTTATATAAAATTGTGCCTCGCAGAAAGGAGGGGAGTAGGAAATGACTGCTTGTGATTTCCCATCATTTTGTTGGTGTCTCTGCCAGGAATCAGGCTTTAGGAAGACAAAATTAATTACTCTTCTGTGCAATGGGTACTTCAACTGTGTGACTCTTTGCCACTAGATTTTTAGATGGTGATTATAAAGGCGGGTTCAAAGAAGGATTGGTCTGTCTAGGACTACAGGCACAAAGACATGACCTCTGTCTCAGGTGGATTGCTGGGAACAGGGAGTGACCTAAGGAAAGGGGCATGTATAAAATGATCATTGCCCTTGCCCTAGGCAGTTTCTCCAAAACACTGGCGTGTTGGGGGCACCTTCACTATGACCTGAGTCTTCATGCTTTGCGATTACCGACTGCCTGCCGCTGGCGGTGCTGCTGCCACCACTCACATTCACGATTAATTCAGTTCACACAGAATTCCTTTTGATGCCAGCCTGCTTTTTTATGAGCAGCTGAGCCCAGCAGGCCGGGCTGTGAGCTGAAGCAGCGGGCGTGCGGGCGGCTGCGGGCTTTGCCAGCGCCGCCGCGGAGAGGCACGAGTGCTGGCAGCGGAGTAGTCAGTAAATCTGCTTCACCAGCAGCTTGCTTAACAACCCAGCGTGTCAGGGGAAAGGGAAGGGGAAGCTAAAAGAGGGCTATAGGCACTCTGTTAGTGATGATACTTTATAACCTGCCTCACTACAGAAACATTTAATCTTCCGTGAAGGGGACTGTGAGGTTTTAGAGGAGTATTTCTATTACACACAGTCTGGTAAACCAGAGCAAGACCTGCTGACAATACCTTTGTCTTTTCAAAGACTTCCTCAGTGAAGACACTCCAGTGGGGATGAGTTTCCTCCGTGTTGCAGCCCATGACAGTGACCAAGGTGTGAATGCTGCTGTCACATACTCAATGTTAGAGCATCAACTGGAATACTTCCAGGTCAACCCCAGCACGGGCTGGGTATACGTGAACCACCTGCTACCCCAGGTAATGCGATTCTGCTTGGACGAAAGCAACCTCCGACCCCTCAAATCCATTGCAGAGGGTTAACTGCAATCTCTTAGTTTGTACAAAATGGTTGGCAAATATCCTCGATCTTTGTTTCATAGACAGCGCGCATTAGTCGCTATATTGTAGCGACAGATGGAGGGAACAGAAGCAGCACTGTGGARCTGATGGTAACTGTCACTAATGCACTCAGCCAGCCGCCCCGGTGGGAGCAGAGCAGATACTGGGTAACCATCCCCGAAAACACCACTCGGGACACCAAGATAGCGGTATGTTAAAAGTGCAATTACTTCCCTCCCTCTTCTTTTCATTTCAACTTCTTCTGCTGTTGTGCTCTGGCTCCATGTCAAAAGTATGTGGATGCCCACTCTGCAACCTTACTGCATTCTGCTGTTTCCTTATCAGCCTTCACAGCTGTGTGTCCCATTAGTGTTTGTCAGGAGTACCTGTTGTAGAACAGGTTGGCATTTCAGCTGGCAGCAGTTTTCCCAATAAATTCTTACACCAGTGGCCATCAGGGTGTGCTCCCGCAGAAACAAGACCCATGCCCTGCCCGTGTGGGAAATCCTTGAGTGTTCCCACCAAGGGCCAGCTCCTCACTCCTCCATCCTCAGTGGACTGTGCTGCCTGCCGGCATCTTTCCTACAGCTTTTCTCAGTTTAGCACTACAGYATGGAATACCTGTAGTTTGCTTTGGGCTCTTCTAACCCAAGCCAATTCCTTTTTAACCTGCACAGACTTATTGTTCAAGGATAGTCTCTTCTGTAAATTGCCAGATAATTCCTGCCTTCCTCCTCCTGCATGTAATATCCAAACACTTGCAAAYTATTCAGGTTTTGTCTGTATCTTGCCTGGTAAAATGTACCACTCAGTGGAGAAACGGTTTCTTTTTGGATTGCTTTTGTTTTGGAAGGAGGAGAGAGGAGGGATTTCCTTTGGTCAGTGGTGCAGTTCTTGCTTGGCACATGTACAGGCAGGTGAATTTACTGCTGATTAAAGACCTGCATTGAACCTAAATTTTGTAAAATGAAAATCAGCTCTGTAAACTGTTTCTCTGTAGTCTGTTATCCAAGTCAAACTGAACATTTAACACTTGCAACCCCGTGCTTCATGAACATATGTGATGGCTCTTTTCTTCTTCAGACCATCAAAGCCACATCCCCTCTTGGTGATCCCAGGGTTACGTATAATCTGGAGGAGGGTCAAGTTCCAGAGACTAACATGCCAGTTCGTTTCTATCTGAAGCCAAACAGAGCTGATGGATCTGCTTCTCTTCTAGTCGCTGAACCACTTGACTTTGAGACAACTAAGTTTTTCACCCTGAAAGTCCGGGCGCAAAACGTAGCAATGACCCCTTTAGCTTCCTTTACCACTGTTTGTGTGAATGTCACAGGTAAGCTTTGCTGCTGTTAGAACAGCTCAATATTCTTGTTATTTTTAGTATAACACCATGAAGTAAGGTAACATCCGTGAAATGCCAAGCCACCTGAGAACGCTTTGTACATTTCTATACTGTAAAAGGAAGTTGTGCAGTCATTAAAAAGGTCTGTTTGAGACAATTTCTAAGTGCAACTACAAAATGTGAAAATGTGATAATGCAAAAATGGGCTGTGTGAATGTTTATGCAACACTAGTGCCTGCTTTTATAAGTGTAATTGCAAATATTTTCTTTTGATAGGAGGAAAAATCTAGTAAATGTCCTCAAGCTATTGAGAGGAGGTGACTATTACTAGAAATGTTCTGTGCTATAGAAAGAGAAACAGCTCAGACAGATATCAAACAGAAACCCAATCTGTTTAGGGGTGGTTGTTACATTCAGAATTTTCTATTTAACATTGAGGTTAAAACTGTAGAAATGAAAATGCAAGGGTCCTGACAATAGGTACAGTTTTCAAAGATTTGATCTAACCCTCCTTATAGTGTGATCTTTTTGTAAGGTTCTACTATAAATCCACATAAAACTATAAATCTGATTTTAATCCCTGCTTTTTGAAGCATTAGTGGAGTTACTTTTGATATGTAGTCATTTAGATGAAAATATGAATAAGTGAATTCTCCGGCAAAAACATTTGTCTCATTCACCACCATGGAAATGAGACACCTAAGTGGTAATTTGAATGGGAATCCAACTTCCCTGCTTTGCTTCATCATAGCATTGTCCCGCCTTCCACAGTCCACCAATGCAAAAACCCTTCAGGTTTGTAGAGTAAGAGTGCTTCAAGTCAGGGTCTGAGCCTCATTGTGGATTATGGACCCTGTCCCAAAATATTTTTCCTATAGTGCAGTTATTGGTATCAGAATTTGGCAGAAACTTAATTTTGCTCACAAGCAAAAATCCTTCTTCAATAACTTAGTATTTCATACAAAAAAAAAGGATTACACGTGTATGCATTAGTGGGAGAAAAAAGCCAGTTAAACACCTTTAAGAGAGAAATAACCACCAGAAAGTTTCATCTGCAGAATTGTCCTTTAGTTATGCACAAGCACACAGAAAAGGAAGTCTTTTATAGCATCTTATTTTCCTTACCTTGCTCGCTGAATTTGCTGAAGCTTATCTCTAACAAGACATTCTCTTCTATAAAATATGAAAAAAAAATCTGTTAGAGAGGAAATTTTCACAGACGATTATGCACATAAGAAAGAAAGAAAATCGGGRTTTACGGGAGCCCACACCGACAACTTAAAAAAAAAAGTAATTTAAGACATTGGTCTTGCAAATAATTGTGTGTCAGAATCAATGAAGTCATGAGGCAGTAGTAAAACTAAATGTGTTTGCTTAAGGGTTTGCAGAATGAGATATTAAGAATTTTGTCTGCTCTTCATAAAGACAGATGGATCCGAGGAACTGTGATTACAGCTCCTCTKTTTTGGCACTGTGCCACAACACAGGAAAATGACTTTCTTAAAATGTGGCTGTTAAACTGTGAAGAGTGCAGAAAGATGTAGGGGAATATGCAGCATTACTGAGTTTAGTCGTCTTACAGACAAAGAGGAACACCGGACTGATTTATCGTGGGTTGAGTAGGTGGACGTGATTCCAGAGCAGTTTAAACAGATCCGAGTCAGTGCTGCCATAGTTCTCCTGCCTGTCCCTTGTGCTCACCTGGTCCTGCACAGCAGTTTTAGGGAGAAAATGTGCCAGAAACTGGCCCTTCAAAACACTGGACATATTTTTTCCAGTTTAGGTCTCTACAGGGGTCAGGCAAGGAAGACAAGCAAGAGCAAGACCAGCACTGATAYAAGCTTAACATGGCTTTGCCTTGTGCCTAATCTGACCTGACTGCAGACGGCCGCTACTGGGGCAGCCCTTCCTTTCCTTCACCTGCACAATCCCACCGCATCCCTTGCGTTGGATCTGGCGATTACACAGCTGCAGAGCGCATCAGTCCACAGCTAGCCCTTTTCTCTCCAGAAAGTCAGTCTCTCTCAGAGCGATAAAATGAGCACTGTCGACACGGAGCCACGTGGTCCAGCTCATGGGAAGGGGGATCCCATGGCTTAGAGCAGGATGACAAGAGTGGGAAGATCAGCATGCTTCCTTTGGACGTTGGCCAGTAGTTACATGAAGGGAGGCTAATATGCACCTGCATCCTAAATAATCATTAGGTCCTACAGCCTAACATAACTCTGTCTATACTGCGTTGCAAAGGCCAGGAAAGACTGTTTTACACATGTTCTTTGTCAGCTCTATAGACTCTGCAATTTTAATTGCCATTGTATGTTAATCAGCCCTTAATAAAATGCTGAAATTAACTACTGCTGTAGATAACCAGCTCTTTACAGACTGTGGATGAAAGGCCTCTTGGTCCTGGCATTCACGGACTTACTGTAAGAAGATTGCTGGTCAAATCATTAGCTAATATCTTAGCTGAGATTAGGCCACTGTCTCCCAGAAACTGCTCAATGTCTATAAAATGCCTCCTGACAGCTGCCATGAAAATGGGGAGACCCAAAGCAGGATTGCTTCTTACTATGAACAATGCGAGTTCTTTCTCCAAGCAAAATTACGACTGTGGAAAAAAATACAGTAAAAAAAAGTCTTCAAACATTTTCTCACTGTGGTCCCCATCACCTCCTTTTGCAGATGTCAATGATAATGTTCCATTCTTCGTGTCTTCTAACTACGAGGTGTCTGTGCCAGAAGGAGCTGATGTTGGCAAATCTGTGGTTCAGGTGTTAGCTACGGACTTGGATTCTGGCCTACATGGAGAGGTTTGACCTTGCACGCAATTCTTTTCCTCCCAGTAGGCAAGTTTTAGTATAGTAATTAGTGAGAGTGCGCAGACGGCAGATGACAGGGTAATGAGCCACAAACAATTCTTACAGCACTTGTCAAGAATTTGTCTAGCATATGCCCGATGTGCATAATACGGGATGCAGGCAGAGAAGGTGCTGTTCACGACGTTGGGATCCTGCATCATAGCAGCTCATCCTGATCCAGCAAGCGTGACAGAGCGCCGCTGCATGCTTCTCAGGGTTGCTCCCATGACAAGACAAGTGGAGGTGGCTGCAGAACATGTTTCCAAACTCTTGCCTCTTCAGCTCATTGTTTAATTGACCATCAGTGATTATGGTCAGTTAAACACAGCCATTTAAATATGGTCAATTAAATAACATTTCATTTCACTGTCATTGGTCAAATGGTTGGTCAAACCAGCATTTGACCATCATTGTCATAATGACCCAACCCTAGGAAAAAAGCAGTGTTATGAAGGAAACTGCTCATTTTCTGTGCATTTTCCTGAGCATTTTCCAAAAATCCTACTAGCTCTTCTGGGAGGGAACTCTGACTAGTAAAGATCTGCTGTTCTGTAGCTGTCATTTTGCAAGTTCTGAAGAGCAACTTGTGTGGTAGAACTGCCTGGTGGTGCTCTGGGCATGACTTGGGGGTGGGGGTGGAAATGTTTTTTTTCAGAGGAGGAAGCCAAACCTTTGTTAATGGGAAAAATACGGATAGCTTTCATCAGTGGAGGTTTTCATTTGTTCAGTCCTGTTGAATGGGACCCAAACTCTCGGTTAGCCCCAGTTTTTTTGAGATCAGAAGCACAGTGGGTTGCTAGGAGCTGGGGAGACACCAGGGAAGATGTCATTCCGTACATTCTCTGTCCTTCTGTTATTCATGACCTTTCTTAACTGCTCCTACTGGTTACTGTTGGAGATCAGATACTGGGCTTGAAGGGCCTTGATATCACTGGTACAGATGTTCTTCTGTTTGAGAATTCTGGTTTTTTATGTCAAAATGGGCAAAAGACTTAGAAAAGTTATGTTCAGATGAATTATCTTTCCTCAGAGCATTGCTACATTGCAGACAGACCCAAGAGGCTACTGGGGAAGGGGGAGGCCACAGCACTTGGCACCACAAATGAAAGTGGAAAATGCAACCTCTCTTAACTATTTCCTTTTTAGGTTCACTACTTAATATTGAAAGATGCTAGTGAGGATTATCAATTCTTCACCATTGAGCCTGAGACAGGAATTATTTCCACCCATGCATCTTTTGACAGAGAGAAAAGAGCCTCTTACTTGATTGAAGTTCAGTCTCAGGACTCTTCAGAATCTGCTAGACCTGGTGTTCATGGGCAGCCCAATACAGGTAAAACTAGTAAGGAATTATRTATTGGGTAAAAGATACCAGAGATTGGGTTCCTTAACTTTTCTAGACTTGGGGGGGGGGTACGTGAGCTGTCTGGAATACGACAAGGTATTCCACCCCTGCCATTTCTAGTCTGCATGTTCCTCTTGCATCTCCTTCTTAGACACAGCCTATGTAAGGATTTTTGTCAGTGATGTGAATGACAACGCCCCGGCATTTCCTCGGTCAGTGTATGAGGTCAGCATAGATGAGGACAGGGATGTTGGAAATCCTGTTGTGACAGCAACAGCAGATGATGAAGATGAGGGTGAGTGGACCCTGCATGTCTTTCTAAGTCCTCTTAGTATTACTGTGTGTTGTATGTAGGGCTACTTCCTTCATGGGCAAACAAACCTCTGCATTCAGGAGACGATTAAGCATTTCAAGCATTTGTAAAAGTGAGGAGAGAAGTTCTGCACACGGGAGCATTTTCTTTTATTAGGTGCTCACGTTCGCAGTGCAAAGGTTAAGCTATCTGGCAGTCTCTCTGGGGCAGAATGAAATCACCTGGAGTCACAACCCTGCTGTAACTTCACAAGAGGTAACATAAAAACTCACTCACTCCTGAGCATGTGCTTGCTTTGACTCCTGTGCTTTCCAGATCTTCCTGGGAGTCAGTTTTACCTACCATTGCAAGAAAACCAAACCTGTGTGCTTTTTGTTGAGTTAGTGGGTTGAATATGCTTGTGAAAGAATCTGACAAACAGTGGAAAATGTGCKATGACATGGCCAGAAATGAAGGCAGGGATAAGGCAGGAATAAGGCAGGAAAAAAGAGAAAGCCAGACCTTCTTTTTGGACTTACACTTACATCAGGTCTGATGGTATGAAACTGCCCCTACAGTGTGGTGAGACCAGATGGGCTGAGCCAGTCCGACAGCATGCACCACCAGTCAGTTCCTGTCTTTGCTTCTGCTGCGGCTTTTTTCTCCTTTCATGAGTTGGTCCAGCTCAACTTGCTGGAGAAAAACAAACCCACTGAAAAAAAGAAGGCAAGCTGGTCTGTTGGTGACAGAGCCCAAATGAGCACCAGAGGAATGTGTTGCTGGGAGCAGGTGGGAGTTGACCATTCCTTTTGGTGGCTGCAATGCCTGTGCCTCTTAGTGCCCATGATGGAGAAGTGAAGAGGCCATTTAAAACCGGCTGCTGCACTTGAGAGAATTTGGCTAAAGCAACTAGCAACTAATGCTCAAACTCATCCTGGAAAGGCAGCCAAGCTCTTCCAAGCACTAATGTTGAGCACAGACATCTCAACTAATGTTGAGCACAGCCACTTTCTTGCCATCCATGTTGCTCTAGTCTTCTCATCCACAGTTGACTCACAACTTAAAATGCTGAATGTTCTTTCTACTCCTAGCAGTTCACCTATTTAATCTGAGAAATTACTTTCTATCCTGGAATGCAATGTCATGTATTTTTTTCCTTTTCAAATAAGTAAACATGAAGCACCAAACAATTTTTTTTTTTTTTTATTCCTAGGCGTTTTGCAGCAATCAAACAACTGCTGTTGTACAGGTGGAATGTTCTTCTGAGATAATTCTTGCTCAAAATAGAGGACATGTTATATTTTAGCACCATCCAGTGGTTAAAAAAAAAAAAAAAGTTAAGGAATATTGGCATTTTAAATGGGAGGCTTAGGAAACATTGAGCAAAAATAGCTTCTAGTTTTTCAATAGTATGTTACTTTTTTATTATTGGCAAATGAATGCACGATAAATTAGAGGCACACAATTCCTTCATTATCAATAAACAGGTGCTTGTCTGTGGCTGCAAATTATATTTGTAAATATAAATGCAGACCTAACCCCCAATCTACCATACACAAACCCTTGAAATTACATACATGGATCATTCTGTTTGTGGCTGTGTCTGTTTTATCTCCCACATGCACTGTACAGTCTGGGCAGATAAGGTTTCTCTTGGGTACATGTCCACTGTGTATACCTGGATTGAGCATTCAGAGAGTGGACAGGCAGTGGTTGTTTGCTTTCTCTTGTAGGTGCAAATGCCAAACTAAGGTATCAGATCACATCAGGAAATGTGAAAGGAGTTTTTGATGTGGAACCTGAGGTTGGAACTGTCTTCATTGCTCAGCCTCTGGATTATGAACAAGAACAACGTTATGAGCTCCGGCTTGTAGCTTCTGATGGAAAATGGGAAAACCACACTCTTATCATCATCAATGTTGTCAATAAGAACGACGAAGCACCAGTCTTCACTCAGAACGAATACCAGGGCAGTGTCTTGGAGGAGCTCACAGATCTGCCTGTACTTGTCCTAAAGGTAAAGCAGTTTGCACAAAGCAGGGCAAAACCTGACTTTTTGTTTGGCTCAATTCCATCCCCTCACACAAATCCAAAAAGATAGTTTCTTTAGGGTGGGTGAGCCCTGGTATTAGGATTTAGCTAGCAACTTTCTGTAAAGAAGAGAATAAAGAAAGCCTAGTTGCATTTGCGTGATGGACTTGCTCCCTAGCATAAATAAAGGTTGGATTCAATGATCTTAAGGGTCTTTTCCAACCTAAATGATTCTATGATGCTAAATGTTGAAAAATGTAATTGCTTTCCTTTACAAAGCAGAGTTAGCATATTTTGAGTAACTGTATAAGCATAGCATGGTTGGCATGTGTACCTCATGCATTTAAGTCACAGACTCTTCGACTACATGTATACTACCAAATAAACATTACCAGGGATTGTTCTTTGACTCCGGAACTCGATCATCTTCATTGTTTTGTTGTTAGAGCAGTCGCTGGCATGAGGACTGCTTGCCTGGCCCAACTAGCAGTCTCCCAAACAATCCCTGGATGCAAACCAGGAGCTGGGAGTGCTCTCTGGCCTGTGCTGATAATCAGCTTGGATGTATGGCCACCCTGTTTTCACAGCCTTCTGTTCGCTCAGAGAGAAGCAGCCTCTGTTTGCCTGCATATTCCACCTCCAAAGAATTTCACAAGAAACATTTGCTCAGCAGATCTGTTATTACTTCCACTTGGTTCTTCCTGCAGTTATTTCCTCTTTCCAAAATATACTGGGAAGTAGAATATATTAGTCTGTCTAAACGTGATCTTTTTGTTTCTCTAGGCCGTGCATGATGCTTATTGAAAGAGTACTTGAACTGAATGACTCAAACCAATAGATGTTTGCTGCTAAAATGCATGCTATTTATTTAGCCTGCACAATACCAACTGCCATCAATAAAAGAACCGTGATCTCCTCTTTTCTTTTATATGAACACTTACCTGCTGTGGCTTGTTCCAGGTTTCTGCAACAGACCCCGACCAAGCAGCTGATCAAAATGCCATTAACTATTCCCTGCACGGACAGGGGGCCAGTAGCGAATTCAGCATCAATGAGAACACAGGCGAGATCAGCGCAAATAAAAGGTTAGACCGTGAGAAGCGATCAACGTGGCGCTTTCTTGTTCTTGCAACGGATGAGAACGGAGAGGGACTGACTGGCTTTGCAGACGTGATCATAGAAGTGAGGGATGTGAACGACAACGCACCCCTTTTCCTCTGCGTGTTGGATGACTGTTTCATGGGCCATGTCCGTGAGGATTCTCCAGCAGACACTCCTGTCATGGAAATGACAGCAGTGGACCTCGATGACTCAAAGGCTGGTATGAATGCTGTGCTAACATACAGAATCATTCAGAACGTCCAAAATGAAATTAATCTGAACTTGTTCTCAATTGACTCAGTTAGCGGCACCATCTATACAGTGCTCGGATCCCTGGATCGGGAGAAGGAAGACAAGTACTTAGTAGTGGTTGAGGCCAGAGATGGAGGAGGGCTCACTGGGACAGGCACTGCCACTATTTTGGTGACCGATGTAAATGATCATGCTCCAGTCTTCCTGCAAAGGATCTACACAGCATTTGTCTCTGAGAATGCGAGTATTAACACTGAGGTGGCAGTGGTGTCTGCTGCGGACAGAGATGAGGGGGAAAATGCCATGGTGACATTCAGCATCCTCGATGGGGACAATGACCACAAGTTCTCCATAGAGACAGATGAAGTCAACAACTGTGGGTTTATCCGGCTACGAAAGCGGATTGACTTTGAGAAGCCTCATGAGAGGGTGTTCAATTTGACTGTGAAAGTAGAGGACTTGGATTTCTTCAGCATCGCTCACTGCGTGATCTATGTGGAGGACTCCAATGACCATGCTCCTGTCTTCTACCCCCAGTTCTATGAAGTGGCTGCTCTGGGGGAAGATGCGCCAGTTGGCACCAAAGTTGTTCAGGTTTCTGCTGTTGACTTGGATTCTGGCCTGAACGGAAGGTTTTCTTTCCACTTGCTAAACAAGTCTGACCCAGGTGGCCAGTTCTCTGTGACTAGTGATGGGTGGGTGGTGGTTGCAGGACTGCTGGATCACGAGACAGTGACACAGTACCAACTCATTGTCATTGCCACTGATATGGGGCAGCCCCCTCTGACTGGCAGTGCCACTGTTCTAGTGACTCTGCAGGATGTAAATGACAACGGGCCAGAGTTTGAGGTTCATTATAACCCAGTGGTCTGGGAAAACACAGCTTCTCCACAGGTCGTCCAAATGAATGAGACCTCTACGTTGCTGTATGCTAAGGACCGAGACACTGCTGCTAATGGAGCACCTTTCTCCTTTCACCTTCTCAGTGATTTCGATAGTCTGACTAACTTCCACTTGCAGGACTTCCACAATGGAAGTGCCTTGCTCACCGCGCTGCATACCTTTGACAGGGAAGTGCACAAGGTGTTCTACCTGCCCATCCTGATCACAGACAGCGGGATCCCGCCAAAGAGCTCCACCAACACGCTGACCGTGAATATCGGGGATCAGAATGACCACCCGCATTCTGCTGGCTACATGGAATGTCTCATTTACAGCTATGATGGTAAATCACTCCCTGATGCTCGCTTCCAAGTGTGACAGTAAGGTTAAACGAGCAGCTGGGAGATTCACAGGAGGACGCTGTCCTGTTCCACATAAGCTAAGATCTTAGTAGAGGTGCTTAAGTCCCACCAGAGAGCAGTAGGTGTGGGGGGGACAGGACTCTGGGCCACTTGGTTTGTGGAAGAAACTGAGCCAGCCTTGAAGGAAGAGCATAGCTGGCTGCTATTCTATGCATGCTTCTATCAAACTTGAGTAATGGTCTCTTGTTTTCAGATGCAGTTTTCCAGCAGCATTAACATTTCAGGGGGGAAAAAAATTAACAAAATTCATAATGTTGCTGAGAAGTGATGAGTCTGAATGCTGKGAACCTTCCTCCTTCTCCTTAAACCTTTTTCCTCCTCCAGACTGAATTCAGTTTTAGTGAATACACTTAAGCTGAACTCATGTGTAAACTGCCTGAGACCTTCATATGAGCCTTCAGCTGACAAATGCTGTTAGGGGGGAATTTTCTGTGGATGTTGGTTGCAGGCAGTGCGAGAGAAGCCACCTTTCCCTTCTTGCTTTGGCAATTAACTAGCAGTTCTCTTGTGATCCAGTGTCCCCACATAATAAGCCCAACAGCAAAATAAACCACACAGGTAAAAAGATTTTGAGATGCTTGCATCCGTGTAGGCTCAGGTCATTCCTTCCTCTTCTACTCTGCTGTGTATCCTGTGGTTCCATAGCACATTAAATATATTGTCTATTGTGGGCACACTAGAAACTACTTCTGTGTAGATGMTGTTGACATTTATTTATACTGAAACCTTGTTCTGCCTGTTGTATGCTCACTCTCAAGTTCAGCTTATTGTAAAGTTGAAACCAARTCTGGTTGCTATTTGCTGAGAAACTCTGCTTGTAGCCTAAGTACCAGATCTTTTCATTAAGCCTGAATTCCCTTTTAGTTGCCTCTTTAAAGGTTAAACTCACCTGTACTGTTAATTTCTGGGAGGCACTCTTCAAGTCTTCAGATCTTTGGTTATTTAAAATATTAAGGASAGACAGAATCAGAAGGCTACTATCATGTTGTATGACGTTACATTCATATAATGTGGGAGTCACACCAAGGCATCCTGTATACTGTCTCCTGCAAACTATCCAATGAATGTTGCCACAGTTGCAGGAGAGGTACAGTTTTCTCTCCTTTTTGCACACAGTCCCTCAGTTGTCAGGTTTCTGTTGTTCCCTTTCACAAGGTGAAGTCCCACATTTTTTCCTCTTCTTTGTGTATCCTTGATTCTTTACTCAGTAGATCTATGAATTCAGATACCTGTGGACCTTTCATTCAGAAATAGCTTTTGTAAAAGAAAAAAATACTAATTTGTGAGCCTTGCTGAGAGGATGCAAAACCAGCAGAATACATGCTGCTTTCTATCTCACCCCAGAGTCTCACTATCTACTCARAATAAGCTTGGCTACTGTATTTTGGACATCCTCTCTATCTTGCTATAATTTCCTCCAAATTGCTATTGTTTTTTGCCCTTTATAACCCAGTCAGCATTTTGGTTGTTTATCCTGCCAAACCACTCTTAAGTTGGTTGGATAATGCAGCCAAAATAGGGAAAATGAGTAATTCTGAATCTCTCTTTCCTCAGAGGTGGCTTTTCTTTTTTCCTTCCCGTTGCTTTTCATTGCAGCCACCTGTTGAATTAAATCTATGTAGCCATACAGCCACACCCGAAAAGCAGGACACCGTGTGGTATTTGCAAACTGGTGCACATCTTCTCTTGGGAACTATCACAACTATTTTTGTAGAGGTTTTAGACTTAAGACAAATGAGTGAAACTTGAATGGCCAACCTGTTTGTGTACGTGTGAGAGGTCCRACTGTGCCACTTATATGCTATGTTGTTTTAGGTATCCTCCCCATGACTGTACTGGGCCAGGTCCGTGCCCCTGATGATGACGATTGGGATCACAAAGTCTACCAATTTGAAGGGAAAACATCAAGGTATTTGGAGAGAAAAATGGGAGCTGGGTGAAATGTATGGAAAACTTGCACACACACAAAACCATAAAAAGTATTTCAACTGCCTTTTTTTGAAACCAAGTGTGCAAAAGCATTTTGTTGGTTAGACGCTTGTGTGTAGCTCTCCAGAAGCCCTTCTGAGTGTGAGGCTGCAGTAAATAATGCTGCATGCCAAACCGGTCTACTTCCCATTGCCTGATGGGCTAAAACACCATTCTAAATTCCTGTTCACAGTCATACCCATAATCAGTATCAGTGAACCACTACAGAAAAAATATCCACTAACTTCCACCCTCCTTCATCCAAGCTCCTGGAGAGTTGGTGTTTCTGTGTCACCACTGGTTTTAAGACCTTATTTGTATTGGATGTATTCACACCAAAGTGTCTGGATTGTGACCGGGGTTGAGATGTACATGTGCCATTTTTGACAGAGGTGTCACTCTCAATGAATGTATCTGAAGTAGGAGTTTGCACTGTTTCCAAAGTTATGGCTATAGTAGCCTGAGTCTTCCTACACAGTTAATATGGCATAGAAGCAGGAAGAAACCTTCCTGATATACTGRTGAAGAGTCATGAGGAGACACAGAAGGCAATGTAAAAAAGTTCTGTTCTGCTCTGTCCCTTCATGAGGGAACACATCTGCTTTCTTTGATAGCTTTCCCAAAATAAAGTGGATCAGAAAAACCATCAGTGATGATAATTACTACTTAGCTTTTGAACTTCTCATAGCTTGTTCCTTGGCTTAACTCTTATTACAGGTACTTTATCCTTAATGATAACTCAGGTTTGCTGACTATTAAAGAAGGAACCCCACCAGGAACATATAACATAAGAGTTAGAGTCATTGACGGAGTCTGGCCAGATGTTGTCTCAACCGTAAAGGTTATAGTGAAGGAAATCAAAGATGATGCCCTCCATAATGCTGGTTCTATACGAATAAAAGGTAAGCAATGTGATGAAGTACRTTAGGATCATAATACTGAAATCTACCTCTATTACTGCTGTGTTACTTCTAATGCTCTTAGACATGGGATGACAATTAATAGTTTTCTAGGTAAGGGTCTGAAAATGCATCTTTTTTTGCATGGTCTTCTGACACTGCATGTGTAGGAGCATCTATGAAGAAAAAAGACAGCAAGAAATGTATGTCTGATGCAGAAGACAAAGATGAAAGATTTCTATACCAACTTTTTAACAAAACAAAGCAACTTATATTTCAGTAAAAAACTTTATTTGAACAAGTGTCTGCCTGAAATTCACCAAATTGTTTCAATCTTTGTGGAAAAGTAACATCTTCTTAAACATGTTTCTGATTTAAAAGAATAAAAAAAAAGAAATTAATAAGAGTCAAAAAGCTTCAGAACACAAATCCAGTGCAGAAGCCAGCATTGAAAATTTCAGAGCCTAAAAATGAAAATACTTCTGAATTTGCAGTTGAGTCCATTTTCTGCAACCTTAATATTTATTCTGTGGTGCTCCTCTCTTTTATTTTTACAACAGTTGCAAGATATGTGTTTGTCAGGTTTTAAACTTCTATTACAGATATCACTCCGGAGGAGTTCATATCCCAATCTTCTGAAAAACAGAGTAAATACTACCAGATGAAGAAGCTGCTTTCAGAAATTATATCAGTCCAACTGGAAAACATTCACATTTTCAGTGTATTAAATAGCCCAAGTCAAACCCGAGGGGTTGATGTTTGGTTTGCAGTTTATGGTCCACCTTATTATAAAGCAGAAAAACTTAATGGCAATGTAGCAGCCTCCAGAGTGTGGGTAAGTATCCATACTACATATGAAACCACAGCATATTCTCATTGTGTCTAGTCAGATAATATCCATTGCCTAGTGAATGCGCATACTTAGAATGACTGAGGGACTAATATGTGAGAAAAATGGATAGTTTTAATCAGTAAAGTCAAACAGCCCTTTAGCACTTATATTAAAAGTTTCAAATATGAATGCTTTAAAAGCCAACCTATAAATACATATTAAGTCACCCAAACACAATGAGCTTTTAAGAATGTGAATATGTTTTTCCTATTGAAAAGACTGTAAAACTTTGTATAAAGGATGTGTTTGGCTGTTCCCTTTCTACATGGTATCTTAATGTCTCAGTTTTTAGTCCTCTACACAGAAGTGTTCTGTAGCTGAAACTCGCAAACCAGTCAAAAATTCCAACTTTCTGAGTTAAGAGGGCAAAGCAGTAAAATAACCATTCTCCAGAGGAAAACCAGGTTGGAAACGTGCATTGACAATTTAGTAAAGTTCCTGCCCCTCTTGCTAAAAAAGTATCGATAAGAGTTAAATGACTCGCTCTGTTGGAAGTGTGTCTACTGGTACACAGAGGCTGAAATAAAAGTTATGTTTAGAATCAGTGCTGCAGTACCAACTCACTCTTGCCAGCAAAGGTATTTCTTCATTGCCCAAAGCCTGTCCACCCTTCCCAGTATTTTTAGGACAGAAGTCCAAATTAAAAAGACAGCTCAGATGCTATGTAAATAATCCATCAGAACCATCAGTGATTAAAATTTATCCACTCAGCTTATGATGAATATGACAATATTTTTGTCCTCTAAGTGCTTAATCATGCTATAATCGACTTACACCAAGGCTTTGGCGTTAACAGATGCCAGGCTGAACTGCCTTTGGCTGGATAGGGTGAGGTAGATGTTGGAAGGAAGTGGCACAGCAACCAATTTTGAAAATAAGTAAGACTTGAGCTTTTCATTGCTGTCATTTGTGAGTTTCCTTTCTGTGGAAAAGTCACATGAATGCGACTAATTGTTCTCCACAGCTGGAAAACATCTTGGATATAAATATCACCCAGATTGGCATTGATGAATGCATGACTGCAAACTGCACTCATAGCAGCGGATGCATGGGCAAGCATGAACAGAGTCATGTGCCAACAATAACCACAGCTGGAAGCCTTTCACTGGTGTCTGTGACAGTCCTGAGTCGTGCCCTGTGTGGCTGTGCAGCTCGGGAGAGTCCTCATCTCTCCTGCTCCTCATACCCGACAAACCCTTGTCTCAATGGTGGCACATGCGTGGATACTGATTTGGGCTACAGGTTGGTAAAGCTTTGTCTGGTGTGCAAACAAAATGCTTCTAGCTCAGTCTGTGAGGAGGATGACTGRAAGCTTGGGGAGGCATCATTGCGTGTCTTCTCACTGTGGTAGAGCTGAGTTTTGTGATACTTCACGCACAGGTCTTGCAAACAAACCTCTATTGTCAGGTAGGTACTTAGGTTTGTCATAGTCTCCAGGAAAACCTTGGGAAGTTTGCAGGCTGCACCGGTTCCGTTAATGCCACCCTGCAAAATGCTTATTTTGTGCAGCCTACCTTAATGCTGTTAAACGTTTTAATCACATCACTTATGTCACTTAATAACCTCTTCCCCACGTTTCTTGCCTCATTTTTTCTCCAAAAGTGACATCTCATAGATAAAATAGTATAAAGATGAAAAAAATGATGGGACTATACTAGCTCAGAATGAGCCTGGTCCCCTTCCAGAAGGCAAGCCTGAAACATGTTTGCTTAAAAATGGTCATCCCAACATAGGAAAGCAGAAACAACTGTCCAGCCTCTTCTGAGCGCCCTTGATAGGGGTGACAGGACTCAGACTGAAGCTGCAGAAGCCCTGGTCGTGGTAAAGATCTGAGTCTGACATTGCTGCTCAGATATAATCAACCAGGGAAATTTTGCTGCCCAGAAACCCTTGGTAGGCTCTGCCACCTATCATTTGCTCAACTCTGAGGTTTCTTTGCTTCTGCTCCATTTTCAGTAGTTTTGTGAGTGATCTTTTTCTGCATCTTACCCCTGTCGTTCTGCTCTCAGTAGGTACTAGCAATCTGTAGGAAGCAGAAACTAGGAAATAGGGGCCCAGCTGGTCTCCCTCCTTGTCSTCCTGCCCATTTCTGTTGCTCCTTTGGTTTCCCCCTTACAGGTTTTATTACTGTCATGCTGTGATTACTCTTTTCTACAGAATCCCCAGAGTATTAAGGAAAGAACCCCAAGCATCTATTTTTGATAGTGTAAAGGAAATAAACCAGCAAGTAGCTTGCAAYGAGAGTGAAGATGTCAAGATTTACGACTCACACCTTTCTCACTTTTTCTGGGTGATATTATGTTTCYACACCCTTCCTGGGGAGATTCCAATTGGAACACAAGAGGAAAATTTTTAACAATGAGAACTGTCAGCCATTGGAATAATCTCCCCAGGGAAGTGGTGGATTCCCCAACTTTGGACACTGGACAGGTTGCTGGGCCATCTTGTCTAGACTGTGCTTTTGCCAAGAAAGGTTGGACCAGATGATCCTTGAGGTCCCTTCCAACCTGGTGTTCTATRATTCTATGATTCCTTTGCTTCCCCTGTCAACATTATAAAGTCTTTAAACAAGCTGATAACTAAGCCTAGTTTCTTTTTTTTTGCTGAGGAGATTAGAGGTTTTCATGTGCTTTGTATATTACAACGTCTCTGTCATTTATTCACAGAATATTCTTGCATAGACATATTATCATTTAGAACTAAAGCTAAATTGTGTTTGTACAAACAAGTCAATAGGGAGCATTTTTTGCTAGTGCTTAACCCGTGCTATGGCCTAGGCAACATGGGCTCCTGTGTTTAAAGTGGAGAGTCCTGCTGTGGGAAGAGCCCTTTGCGACTTCTGCTTGGATGGTGGATTTTTGCTTTTATTTATTTTTTTAATAGATGCAAATGTTCTGCAAATTTCCACGGACCAGACTGCCAGCAGACAAAACACAGCTTCAGAGGCCACGGTTATGCCTGGTTCCCTCCTCTTAAGCCTTGCTTTGAGAGCCGCATCTCCTTAGAGTTTATCACTGAAGTCACCGATGGCCTTCTGTTGTACCACGGACCAGTGGCGCGAGGGCAGCCTGGAGAGCGGGAAGACTTCCTTGCTTTAGGTTAGCACCTTAAAGAGTATTTGTTCTTTGTGTTTGTGTGAAGGTGAGATTCTACTTACAGTTGATAGGGTTTTTTAAAAAAAAGGTTCAGAAAGTTACTTYTGGAGAATAAGGAGGATGCAGAACAATTTGCCAGTATGCCCAGTTTGTATCCTGTGTCACTCTGTTAGAAGTTGGATTTTTTTTAAGCTGTCTAAAGAACTTCTCCAACTAAAATCTAACTGCAACAGTCATTTCAACTGAGTTTGAGTGGGAACATGGTTAGTGTGAATCCAATAAGAGTCTTTCCTTTGCAGAGCTCTCCGGTGGCATCCCGTCGCTGACTGTGAGCCACAGCTCTGGTGAGCTTTTCCTGCAGTTGTCACGAAAAGTTAATGTTGCAGATCGCCGCTGGCACAATATTAAAATTATATATGATGGAAAGGCAAGTGTAAATATGGACAATCCTGTGACAGCACTAATTCATGTACCTAGTTATTCCTTCCAAATCCTTCCTCCCTTCTGCAGAGCTCTTTTATCAATCAGTCTTTCATCATCTCTGCCACAGCAGGGACTGAAGTTTCTCAGCTCAGACGTCCCCTTAGTCTTAAAGCAGTGAAGCAGAACAAGGCCTGGAGAAGTCTGAACCAATTTTGAAACTGGCCCTGCTATTTTCTTTGTTTAATGATCCTATCTATCGCTTGGACTACAGAGCTGTGATAATCCAGGGGCTAGATGCTTCCTGAGCTGATGGAGTGAAATATCCTTAATTTCTCTGAGCGGGAAACCCTGCCCCACCAAGTGACTTTAGACATGCAGCACAAAGGAGATGGATATGCTTTTGTGTAACAGGAACATCTTGCTGATATAACACTGGTGAAGGCATCTGCTAGGCTCCCYGTTCCTCTCCCACATAAGACAAGCTGGGGGGCATGTCAGGATCTGGGATGGGGAGCCTGGCAGACTGTCTACTCTGCTAGATTGTCTCTCTGGGTTCTGATTTGGTAGAAAACTCCAAGAAAATCCCATCTTCCCTCTACTGTATCAGTGACTTGGCATGGGGATTGTAGAGTCAGATCTTTCTGTTTTTGTGGCTCCTTAGTTATATGCCATGTGCAATAACCTTCCAGATTAGTATGTGGAAGTGTTTTATTATTTTAATAAAGTTTCCTGCACTGTAATTGCTAGTTACTATTCCCCCTTCTGCTAAGTGAAAGTAAATGTGTAATTAAAATGTATGCACATCTCTGGATGCAATTGTTTTAAATAATGCCTTTCTCTAGAAAGTGAAGCTGATTCTTGACCACTGCATAAATGTCTCAGTTAGAGACAATGACAGTGTCATGAAGAAGATCTCCCAAATGGATCTGTCTGCCTGTGAAGCCTCTGGAGAGACTGTGGGATCTCAAAGGTAAAAAACAACAACAACAATGGAAACATAATTACTCAAAAGAGCTAAGGAAAAAGAGGGGGAAAAAAATCAGCCAAGTTGCTGTATTTTGCATGCCACTAATTCTTTCTTTCCCTCCCTTCCCTTCATCATGGGTAGGCTCTTCAGTGGCCATCAGCCCCTGCAGCTGGGTGGAGTTAAGATGACTTTGCCTCACCACGATTCACAAAGGCACTTCAGAGGGTTTGTTGGCTGCATACGCAATGTCATTGTTGATAGTAAGGTAAGGCTACTAAGACCAGTCTTGGGTTTACTGCTGTTAACTGTAGACACCTGATGTGATGCTTCTCTTTGTCCCTTTCCAGGTCTATGATCTAGAGCACCCTGCAGAGTCCTTGAACAGCGCTCCCGGCTGTGTCCTTACGGATGAAATGTGTCAGAGCGGTGGGGTGGCCTCCTGTGGCACCCACGGCAAGTGTGTTGGTGGTTGGGATTTCTTTCGTTGTGACTGTTCCCCAGGATACGCTGGATCAGCGTGTGAAAAAGGTACTGCAAGTTCTAGGGAGAAATTCATGGTGAGGATCTGTGGGAACAGCATTAAACATACTGCTCTAAATTTGCCTCGACTTTGAACTGAGTAGCGTAATAAGACCATGCTGTACTCTGGGAATGATTTAGATCTGCAGCAATGTAAAGATCCTTCTAACTCTTGTTGCATAAAGATAATGTCACAGATGAGGGTCTTGTTGAGACCTGGTTTACTTTGCAGGGGAGGGAAGTGGTCAGATGGGTTGTTTTGTCCTTTCCATCACAGCATCTTATTTCTCAGTGGTGAAAGATGAAACATGCCGCGTTGTGCCTTCTTCCTCTGATCATACTGATCACAAAATGTAGTGTAATGAACATGGTACTATTTGTCACCTTGCAATGGTTATAAGAGTGATGAGGTTGCCAGCTTTGTATGTTCTATTTGTGAAACCTGRGGGCATAACCCTCAAGTTATCCTCAGGCCCAATTTTCCATCTGTAAAATGGGGATAATTGCATTTGTGTCTGTCACTGGAATGAATTGAAAGGTGTGCAATGCCCCTAGACCACAGCAGTGGGTGCATGTGAGGACATAATATCAGGCTGGCTCCAGCAAACATGTTATCCTGTACAAAATCAGCATGAAATATATATTGGAGAACAAAAGCGTGCAAGGGTGGATAACAAAAACCTCAGAGACATTGTGAGAAAGTGCAAAATTTTAGCACAATTCAAAAATTTTGGAAATAAATTATTTACTATATATCGTAGTAGCCCAGAGCCATGTTCAGGGTACAGGGGGGACACACTTGAAGTTGACKCTGTCCTCCCTATCTTAATACCTTCAGCAGCCATTGCTCTGAAGCAGAAATCAGAAGTGAGTTACAGGTGTTTACCGGGACTTCACCTGCCCTGTGTCTGCCTTCTCCCTCTACGTACAAGGTACAAACAATGGGGTTGATCATAAGAGTCTATAATGAGCACCAGTGCCCCATAACTTTGGGGGCTTTGTGTAGTGTTGGAAGAGAATTACCTCCCTCCGTCCTGTAGTTTAATGACCTACAGGTGAGGATGAGCAGCAGTGAGCAGCTGGGAAGGAGCACATGCAAGCTAGTGTTGAATCAATGTGTTGTGATTTATAGACAGGATTGGTGGTGTATTACACATATCCTTTCTGCTCAATGTTACTTTTCCTTCTTGTATACAGAACAATAATACCCTATGCAGGCAGCCAGACCCTCTCTTCCTTTCTCCATCTGCCACACAAGACTTAAAAGGTGTGATAGTAAATTACTCAGCGGAAGCTCTGTCTGTCCAATGGGGTGAGGACTGGAATCGTAACTGGCATGCTCTAGGCTTGCAGCCTTCACTGTTTAAAGTGTTTATAATGACTATGGAAATGGTTAATATAGTTCAGTTATTTGTATTAATGTTTTGCAGATGGATGATATGGGTTTATAAATGTCTGCCTAGATCTAAATCTTAATCAGTTTTGCATTATCTTGGGATACTGGTTCACAAGCCCAACTGCTGTATAGGCTCCTACCCCTCACCACTGTGGGACAAACCAAGTGCTCAGAAAGTGATTACTCGAAATCCATAAGTCATATCCTGATGTAATAGGGAAAGTTCGATTGGTTCCAGCTTCTTCTAATATATTGGGCTGCAAAATGCTGGTGTTCAGCTGGTGCTTTATGAATGGCTGAGCCGTGCTTGCAGCAAGGAGCAGACAGCTGGGGACAGGAGTCACTGTCGTGTCCCAAGAAAACCCATCCCTGCTCATCAGCTAAAGCCTGTAGCTGCAGAGATAGTGAACACGAGAGAACAGTGGGCTAGAAAGAATAATATGAGGGGAATAAGCTAGAGGAGAAAAGAAAATGCTTCAAGAAATAAAAGGGAGAGGAGAAACAGTGAGAGGAAAAGAGAGTGCAGAAATTAAGTCTCTTGATCATTTGATATTTCATGTCCTGGGAACCAGACTAAATGCCCCAGGATGAGCTGGGCACTCTTTGGATTTCTACTTGCGTGACACTGACCTCAGATTAGTTGTTGGTGACCCAGCGTTCTTCCTGTCTAGTAACTAACTTGGACTATGTCTTTGTTTGGTAGGAAGAAACTTCTTTTTTCAACTAAGCTGTGACCAGAACAAGCAGATCTAGGACTGCTGTCAGGTAGTGGGACTGAAATGAGTGCCTGCTGAGTAAGAGCACCAGGGTCTGGGTGGTTTAGTGGTTTTTGATTTCCACAGAAGTGTGCAGTGCAACTTCATCAAACTCTCTGCTGGGCGACTCTCAGATGGATCCCCCAGGACGATGGGGAAAGAATTTTCTCTAGTTAAAATAATAAACACTGATTAATCTGTTCTTGTAATTAAAAAAAAAAMACATGACTTTTGACTCTGTGCCTGCCCTGAGGCTTTCTCTTGTGCCAACTGAAATGGGAAGTAAAGTGCATATTTTCTAACAGTGAGGGTTATTAACCACAGGACTGAACTACTGAAAGAAACATTAGATTCTCTCTTTTTTTTTTTTTTTTTTTTGTCTTCAGATCAATACCAAATACTTTACTGGAAAATATGTTTCAGATCTTTAAAAAAAAAAAGTTATTGGGCTCAGTGCAGGAGTGATTGGGTAGAACGTGTAGCTTGTGACAGGCAGAATGTTAGAGACAGTATCTAATTGTCCCTTTCCTGCCTAAATTCTGTATCCTTGATTTGTTCTTTTTCTCTTAATTCCCTTGGTAGCGGGGGGGTGCTTTCCACGATGCTTCATTACGTTGCCAAAGTTTCTTAAGAACTAAAACTCTGTCATTCAGAACTGGTTAATTCTCAAGCAGCAGAGATCTGAGGGAGCAGTAATTTCTGAGATTTTCACTTTGGTTTTGTGTGTGTTGTGCTTAGTGCTTCCAGAATGGGCTTTTGGAAGGGACAGTTGGATCCATTATGAGCCGAGAAGCATCCTCAGCACTCACAGCACTCAGATCCAGTTGATGGTACGCAGCCGTATYTCCCACAGCACCCTTCTCAGCTTGGCCTCTGCAGACGGGAATGGATACATCCGACTGGAGGTGAGCAGTCCAAAAGCCATTCTGTTTCAGGGCTCTTAATTTGTCATGGAGTACCCTAGTAAGAGAAAAAGATGCAGTTTCCGATTAAGGACACCTATTCTATAATGTAATAAAGAGCAAGAATTTCCCACATGAGGGTAACTACTCTCATTTGTGTTGTCCTTCTCRGTATTACCCTTTCATAGCATAGATTCTAGTTGTTTCACTGCCTGCAAAATGTACAGGTGAATGCACGTGATACACGTGAATGGGGAAGATTGTTTTGTCCTGTTTGCCTTTTCCCTTTGCTTCTATCTGTCTCTGGCTATAAAACTTGTCTCTACGTTTTTGTGGCTGTGGAAAAAAGCTGTCTGGATTATATTAGCTAGACAGAGGCTAATTATTCCAATTCTAACAGGAGGGTCAGCTGGGCAGACTTAGAGGTAAACATCAGTAGGGAGAAGACTGATAAAAAGGTTTGTGTGAGTTAGAAGAGTGGCCTGTAAAGAAAAGAGTTGATAATTCCTGGACCTGCAGTTTTCTTGTGGTAATTTTTATCTGGGAATAAAGCACTTAAAAACAAGAGTGCCATTTTCATTTTAAAAATTCAGGTCCATTTCTTGAGGCAGGGCTGTATAATAACATTTATAAGTGAATTTCTGTTATTAAAGGTCTTTATCATCTTCCTCTAGGTGGTTGAGGGTTTCTTTAGTGTTAACTTCAGCTTGGGGGACAAAAATCACTCTCTGAGAATGAGGACATTACGTATAAACAATGGCCAGTGGGTTCTTCTGACCATGGAGCGCTACAACAATGAATTTACCCTGCGCATTAACAGTGGTGGAGGTGATCAAGAAGTGACCTCTGTCTTGGGTACAAATAGATGGTTTGAAATGGATTGGGCAAGCATCGTGCTAGGAAACCGCCTTCCCAATCATTCAGAGAGCGATTTCCAAGGTAAATGATATGATGGGTTCCTAAAAGGAGAGAATTAAAGCCTAAAAGTGGTATCTTTGAGTGTATTGGAGAGTCTAAAACCCAGGTAAGAATTCCCATGGAGACTACTATGCCCATGAAATTCCACCTCCTCTACTAGGGAATTCAGAGTCAATGTTCAACTCTCTATTTGCCATTGTATCTGGTCCTAGTGAAGACGTGAGTTTTCCTGAAGATATTAAAAAATAGCACTTCAGATTTTTATTTCCCATGCCAAAGGCCCCAAGCGGAGAACTCATGCTGCGACCTTCACTCCTTTTTTGCCTCGGAAGGGTTTAGGGAACAGACATGACACCTCCTGGTAGGAGGAGAAGGATTTGCAAGGCAATTCATGGTGCTCTCTCCATTTCCTGGGGTGGGGTGCTGGGACTTTGAGATTGTGGCCTAACAAGAAGACAGCTTTTTCCATTCTGTTGCTTCTCATTCAGCCCCACTTTTAAGATTATATTTTAAATCTAGATTAATTTAGTGGAGCTGTTCTGGTTCATAGCACAGTTCTGCTAAATCATTGCATTGGCACAACCAAACTGTCCTGGAGAAGAATTGTCGATCTGTAGATCAGCCAGAGCACATAGGCACATGTCCTGTGGCTCTTCTTCTAAAATAAAAATGATAAGCAGTATAAGGATCTTTTTTTTAAATGTTTTAAGTTTTCTACAATGCTCTAAGGTCCCCTGCATATGTGTTGGGGGCAAGGCTTGAGGTGGGAAGTTGCAAACTCAATGCATTTCTCTGTATACTCCCCTGTTTTGATGCAGGTTGTATGCGTGATGTCCAGCTGAATGGTCAGCCGCTTCTCGTGGAAGGCAAAAGCACAGAGTTTGGCTTAATTCTGAGGCGGCAAGGTGTCACGATGGGATGCCATTCCAGTGCCTGCAGCAGCCAGCCCTGTTACAGCCCTTTCCTTTGTGTAGACCTGTGGAGAAAATATGAATGCCGGTACATTAAGCTTTTGTTTTGATCCAGGGGTGGTTGGGAAGCTCTTTCTTTCCACCTTAGTTCAGGCAACTTGCTTCTAACAGTGAAACTCCCTGCTGCTGCTGGCCAGAGAGGCGTATCCCAAGGACAAATCCTTCTCTCCATCTCATCTCCCATCATGGACCAAACTTGCCTTTTGCTTCAAGTCTGATATAGAACCTATTTACTCCACCATTTTTTCCATGGTGAGAAGGTCACAGGCCAGTGAGGAAGTGAAATGCCCTTTGATAAAAGGCGGATTGCAAAAGCTTTGGTCTCTCCTCTGTGTGAAAATATATCTATTCTTATATAGCATATATATATAGTGTGTGTGTATATATACGTATATAATATATATTACATATACAATATATATTTACATATATTTTCTGTAAAGAAGTTGAAATTAATCATACTTTGTATGAAACAATGAGACTTTCAAAATTAGACTGTCACAAAACTGGATTCTAAAATTGGCTGCCCAGGGTCTGAACAAAAGCCCACCAGCTGGTATCCAACACAGTTCCTCAGAGAAGATCCACTCTTTAAAAAAATTTTTCAAAATATATATTAAAATATGAAAATCAAAATACAGGCATTTCTCTTAAAAAACCCAAACATACATACATGCAGGACTGGGAGAAGGAGCCACTTGAATTCCTTCAATTCAGCCAAAATTTGGCACTTCTGAGGCCTGGTGATTCACTGCTGGAAGAGGCTGTAAGATGGTCTTAAGTGTGCCTTGGGACACTCCTTTCTTCAGTCTACTTGTGAAAGAACAATATGAAGGCTCTTCCATTTATTCACTGGTATTTCTTCTTTGGATTGCAGAAAGCAGGTCTGTGCCCTCACAGTATTCCTCCATGGCCTCTCCAATTACATATCAGAAGAAATCACTTTCTCTGCAGTCCTAAAAGACAAGATGGGTCATTCTGAGGAGGTCAATGACTTCTCTCCCAAAGGTCCAAATGAACATTACAAAGCTTATACTAAGTGCTTGCTAGCCCTTTTCCCATGGATCTCAGCTATCCATTTCCTTCTAGGGGTTTCAAACACGTCTGTAGAAAACAGCTTCTGTCTGTTCAGAAGCTGATGGATCCCTTTTTTAAGGAAGGAGTGAAGCTCTTCTGCATATCTTCTGGATAGGGAAAGCAGAACATAAATGTTCATGTTTTCATAAGCCTCCTAGCTCACTATGTTAGACTTTACATGTATTTTATACTCTCAAGGTGGATTTCTGGTTTGCTTGAAAATACTTTAATTATTGGCTTTAAAAAAATAGTAACAAACTTTGCACAAAACAACATACAACTCCAGGTGCTTTGCTTGCCTAAAAGATATCTTCTGCTTTTGTTGTTCAGGTGTCCAGCTGGGAGAGTAGAAGTGACTGACAACCTTACAGGGCTCCGACACTGTACCTCRTCACCTTGTGGACACTGGACCTGTAGGAATGGGGGTACCTGTGTGGCTCAGTCCCAAGACAAGACTATCTGCCAGTGCCCCGAAGGTTACAAGGGAAGATGGTGTGAAATTAGCCAGGTGAAGGCTGGAAGACCTGTTGGACTCAGTTCTGGCTCTATTCTGGCAATCAGCATGTGCCTCCTTGTCTTCCTAGGTAGGAAAGCAAGTACCTTTTTTCTTTCTTTTTAATATTGTACCTTGCTCCATTGAATCAAGTCCGCTTTACCCTTGGATGTTGTGATCAGTGTTTCACTTTCTCTGGAGATCACCAGTTGGGAGTTCATTTGAGGATGTTAAAAGATGGGCATCAGCACATAGTTACAGTTTACTTGCTTTGAAGCCAGTTCAAGCAAAATTAGGACTTCTTGGTTTCTGAATCACTTATTTTCAATCCTTCTTAGGAAAGAGCTTTCATCTATGTGTGCAAATCTGCCCACAGCCACATCCATCTGAAACTCCCACCTGCCCTGAGCCCTTACATTTCTAATAGGTAGGACCTACAGCTAGTATATGCTATTCACATATTAGGAAGGAAGAAATCTTCCTCTAGAAAGTTTATGATCTTAACAGGCAAGCCTCATTAAGAATGTGGGGCATAAAGAGGTGTTCACAGTGTGTCCAGTTTCAGGCGCACTTTGGCTGAAAAGTTAATAACACGTTTTCRTATTAATAAACTGCATACACATCTCAGAATAGTAAAGACTCCATGATTATATTACACTTGTAACCTTCATTAAAACAGTGTTTTACTTACTTTGGGTATCTTATTTACTCAGGATTGATGAAAGGCCAGAGATTGGCCAAAATGCCTTCTATTTAAATGGATTCCTTTAGGTAAGTAAAATACTCTTTTAATGAAGTTTATGATGTAATATACATAGATGATTCTTTACATTCCTGAATATAAGTTGTTTATATATTAACAATAACACAATTTCTTAATTAGGAATTTGGTTGTCAAATTAAGAGTTGATTTACTATCTCAGGAGTCATATAACTACTTGTTTATCATTCATCATACTTTGTCATATGTCATAGAACAAATATGTGTCTTTATTTCTTCCAGCACTCTTGGTCTCTTACACAGTGTGGAGTCAGTGGGGAAGTTCAGGGTTTCGGAAAGGAGGGATTTACCATATTCCTGAAGAGCGTGAAAGCTGGGAGGATGTTAGAGAAAATGTCTTCAATTATAATGAAGAAGGAGGTGGAGAACATGACCAGGTATGATGCAGCTTCAATCCAGTGTTTGCAAATCCAACCTCTCCTCACCTTCCTTTCCCAGACCTTTTATTTAACTTATTGTCCTTATCCAATTAGCTTTTTTGTTGGTTTTTTTTTTTAACCTGAAGTACTCTTGAGTAGGAGGCTTCTGTTTCAACCCAATCTGTACTGTTCATGATGCTGGTCATCTGTGGCCACCTTTGAGGGGGCTGCTCTGGACACAGCATTCTTGCTTTAGCTGAAGACTATCATTACACAAAGGGATTTGATACGAATGATCTGAACTTAGCCCTCTGAACTAGGCCCTCTCTTTTCTTCAGTTTGTAGAAAGCTCACAGAATCTAGTTTTGTGCTGCATTGAGTTTCAAAATGTTTATTGGAACCTGTTTCCTTTTGTTTTGTTTGTCTCTGATATTTGCATTCTTGTTTTTCCAGAATGCTTACGATATAGATGAACTGAAGAAGCCTCTCCACACCATTCCCCACTTCTCTTTGAGGGCAGCTGCTCTGCACTCCAGGACACACACTGGCCCAAAAAGAGACTCACTCCCAAAACATGCACATCAAAACCAATCAACATCAGCTGTTACCAGCATCCCAGACTCAGACTTCAAGGAATATGTTTCTCAAATCATCTGGGATGCAGACAACGATCCACAGGGTCTTCCAGCTGACACTATTCATTTTTACTGCTTAGAGGGGCAATGCTCTCTAGCAGGGAGCCTTAGTTCCTTAGACTCCGATAGTGGTGATGAAGATCTAAATTATGATTGCCTCCAAGAGTGGGGGTCAAAGTTTGACAAGCTTAAAGAACTCTATAAGGTCTCAAATGAACATTTGTAACCGGAGTTAAAGGAACTTGACACATTGACATGACATATGGACAGTACTTTTAAAACTGCCCTTTTTTACATATAAGGTACATCAAGTAACTTACTTGATGCAAGTTTTTAGTTACAGTAGTATGATATACTCACTTTTCCCAGGAGTGATAATCTGAATGGTCTTTTTATATGTACTGGACAAACAGTTATTTAATGGTAGAAATGCAAAGAGTTTTAAAGCATGAATTTTCCTGAAAACTTTGGAATGTAGGATTTGTATAGAATAGCATTATAATATCCCTTTTTATTTGTGTAGACCACAGTGACTTACTAGAATTATCCTGGATGCAAGAACTTGAATTATTTTCTCTCTAGTATTAATATGAATCCTATCAGGTGGGTAACAATGGGTAGGGCATTTTTTTTAATTGCTTTCATTTTAGACTGTGAAATAATTATTACAAATGTTAAATATAAAACATTTTAAATTTCTGGTTTTCTTGTCACCTTTTGTCTTATCCTCCTAAACTGTTATCTCCCTTGACATCACACACATCACCTCACTCACTATTACAGGCTGCCCAACCCTGTGAGACTTCTTCTGTCTGACCCTTTTTCTAATTACCTGTAAAGAAGGGGAAAGAGTGGAAAGATCCTAGCTGTGAATAGCACTTTGCTGGTGTGACAATTTTACACTCTTAAAAGCAGTTGTAAGACCTGGGAAAAGTTTCTATTCAGTAAGCTTTTATTTCCAACTTTGCTTTTCACATGGAACCCTTCTTCAAGGTCTGCAGCTGAAAAACAGGAGAGCTGATAGCAGGTGTAAAGAGAAGCTAGAAGGGCATCCCAGCAAAAGTTGGAACTGAACTCTTTCAGTCAGGACAGTCACTGTCAAAATTGGGATCCTCAACACAGAAAGCATGGGAAAGCTACCCTCTTCCTCTTTGCCTCCTCCTACTCCCACTCCCCAAAGGACTGTGGTTTGAGCACTGAAAGGGAGTCAGGAGCTTCTGAAATCTAACATTGACTTGAACACTCACCTCTGTGACCATGGGTAAACCACCTTGTTCTTTTCCTTTCTTTCTTACCTCTCTGAAATAGGGGCAGCTACCGATGCCTGGGGTGATGTGTGAATGTTAACAGGTGCTTACAGAGTGCTTGAAATCTCTGAAGTGTTAAGGTTTTTTAAATTGTTTTCTACACAGTGGTTTTTTTAATTACCAGTACAACATGATACTCAACGTTTGTTTTTTACTGAAGTCTTGACACTTCCTTTGATTTATAAATATTTTTTCAAAATTAGATCTTTCATCACTATTCATCATTTTACTTGGCATAAAAAATGCAAATGTAAATTAGTTTTGTACCTTGAAGGAAGATTTTGATACTATTAGAACAATTATAATTTAAACTGAAAATTGATTGAACAAAAACACCATGTGAACTGAATAAAACAATCTGCATTCATTCCGTAAAATTATTTCTATCAATTATACTGAAATAACAGTATTTATGAGAGAGATTTGGAGCAAAGAGTCAGTATGAGCCACTCCTTCATGCCAAAGTCTCACATGGCTGGGTATTGATTGTTCTTACAAAGTCATAAAAAATAAATATTGTACCTATATTAACATATAGCCACATCTTGCTTAATGTAAATTTTTCCTCCTTTCTAAAGATGTATGGTGTGGTAAGAAACTACAAAATCTCTTACATCTGGAGATATTAGAGATGTTGTTGCTGCAAATGAAAACTGCTGAGCCCAGAACTTCAGTAAGGCAAGTGTTCCAAGTCTTGAACTCTTAGAACATTTTCATGAAGTGCATATACATTTTTATTGCTCTTTATTAAGTTGCCCCGTCTGAATTTGGTATCAAGCAAAGCTTAGCATAATTATTGCTAAGCTGTCTCTTCCAAAAGAGACTAATTTGAACAATGTGCTACAAATAATGCTAACAGGCTATGATCTCCCAGAGGATTATTTCATAATTCATATTCTGAAACATTTCTGAACATTTTACGTATGGATGCATTAAACAATAACTCAGGAAAGCTGAAGCAGTAGTTAATTTTTTCCCTCAGATAACTGAAGACACAAAGTAACACACATGACAGAAGAYAACAAATTGTATTGTAGTCAGGACATGTAATGGACTTCTGTCATCATGGAAGATGAGAAAGAGGAAAGTTCTTCTGTCTCCTTGGGTCACTTGTAGCAAAATACAGAATGTTTATGGCTGGCAGGTCACTGTCCAGCTACATAGTTAGATRGACTGAGACTGAGAAAGGGCCATACCGGGCACTAGTTTGATGCAGCATCCCGTTTTGCTTGCTGCAGAAGTTGTGGCTGTTGAGTAGATGAGTAGCAGTCCTGTAGGAAAGGAAAAACAGCCTAGTCCCTTATAGCAATGACTGGGGCAAAAGAGATGTGCATCGTATATCTACATTGAAAAATTGCTGTGCAGCCTTTGTAAACTCTTGTCTTGGTAAAGTATTTGAGAAATTCAGGCAAATGAACTGAAATAGTTAAAGCTTCTGCTAGTCATCCTGCTTCTCCCCCAGACATTGCCATCCTAGGAACAGGGATGGCTGAAAAGCTGGAGGACCAGCTCCTGGCTAGTTGCAGCTTAGAGACTGGCATAGACAGWCATGGACTATGTAAATGTGGACAAGTTAGTAACAGTGGGAGTTACTACTGAAAGGAAGTAGCTACTTCGGCCACTTGATTTGAAACTGCCCTTCTCCACGGATCAAGGTCTTATTTTCTTTGCCTTTCCGAAAGGCATTAAGGCGTGCATGGGCAGGAGCAGGATGATTAGCTGTTCTATCCCTGGCTGAGCTGCGACAGCCTGCTCTAACCACTGGAAGGGCCCAGCTCTGAGCACTCCCTTCTTGCCCTCTTCTCTAGATAACCGCTGGTCACCACAAATTAAAACATGTGTTTACCATTACTTAATTAAGCAGCAGCAGGGGAAGGGGAGGAGGGAGAGGTAAGGCAAGGGAGGATTTACGAGCCTGTGGCTGCGGCTGTGAGGGTGGGTGGCAAGAGCCTCCTCTTCAGGTGGGGCCGGGCCTCAGGATCACAGGGGATGCCGCTATGGGGACACGGCCACGGGAGACAGGCAGGTGGAGGGAAGGCTGCGGTGGCGCTGAGGGTGCCGAAGGGAGCCGATGCCACGGTGGAGGTGACGCCAGCCCACGCTCCCACCGATTTCGGAAGGTTAGGCTGTTCTTCCACCGGGTTCCCTCCCGGGGGCGTGGGCAGCGCCAAGCCGCGACCCCCGCGGCAGCTAAAGCGGACGTGGGCGGTGAGGTTACGTGACCAAGCCCCGGCCGCCCCCGCGGCCCCACGGACGCCACGCCCCCTCCCCTGTGGTGGGCGGGGCCTCAGCCACAGGACCGCCCCCGCGCAGCCCTGGACTGGGACTCCGCGCTGGGGGGCGGAGCCGCACGTAGCCCCGCCCCCTTGCTGCGCGAGGGGCGGTGGCTGGCGGCCATCTTGTTGTCGCTGCCGCCTCCTCGGGGGCGGGGGCGCGACTGAAGGTGTTTGCGGGGCTGCCCTCGGGGCAGGCGGCAGCGATGAGCGCGGAAGCGGCGGACCGGGAAGCCGCCACCTCCAGCCGACCCTGCACGCCGCCGCAGACCTCCTGGTTCGAGTTCCTGCTGGAGGAGGCGCTGCTGGAGCAGCACCTGCAGAAGCCCTCTCCCGGTGCGTGTGGGGCGGCCCGTGCTGGCAGCCACCTGCCCTCGGCTCTGGGCGCGGCCTGGCGTCGCTCCCCGGCTCCTCACGGGCCGCGGGGAAGAAACGCTCGCTCGTTTGCCTGCGGACCCCTTCCCTCGCCGCTGCGGCCTGCAGCTCGGCCGCTGCCTCCGCCCTCCCGGGGCCTGCTGCTGGCGCTGTCGGCCGCGCACCGGCGCCGCCTCCCGCCCGCCCTACTTCGTCTCTCCCTCGCTCCCTCCCTCGCCTCTGGCTTCCCCCCGGGGAGGCGCCGCGGGGCTTTGTTACCCCGGCGCTGGTAACGCGGTGGCAAAAAGCCCCCGGCCGAAGGGCAGGCTTGGCGCGGAGGGGCCGCCGGAGGGGTTGTGAGGTGAAGGGTGGCGGTGCGGAGGGGTCTGCTGCCGGGGGGCTTGTGCGCTGTGGTACTGGCGGCTCCAGTGGTGGGGATGTCACGGTGCAGAGGGTGGGACAGGGACGTCAGGCCCCGTGGGCGTGCGGTGGTAGTTAGCGCAAACAAGAACGTATTCTTCTCGTTTTACATTAACTTTCCTATTTAATAACTTCATTTCTCCATCTTTCCTGTGTGGTAGATAATTTTTCCTTTCACATATGTGAATTTTGTTTGTGGAAATGTTACAAGTTGTTTATTTTTACAATGTGAAGTGCTGTTTGTAAAAATCATTACAATTTGCAGGTGGCTTTCTCCCATTAAGTCTTGCTAGCATCAGGAACCAGAGTCGTCCTAAAAGTTCGGTGCTGAAATTGCTCTGTCTGCTTAGACCTGGAATGAAGAAAAACCTAGTCTGATGTATTATAAGAAAGTGTCCATATTTAAAAGTAGCTGATCTTCTGATGATCATAAGTGGGAATTGTCTTTTTCAGTAGCTGAATTCTACAAGCAGGTGGACGAAATGGGAAAACCTGGGACAGTATTGCCTCTACAAAAAGTAAATTTAAGTATAGTGAGGCCATATCTTTGTGCTTAGATCTTATACTGCTATTTTGCAATTAGAAATAATGATTAATACTAGTTTTGTGTTTCACAGAGTTCAGTGAGAGTGTAATAGTTACGATTTGGCTTCAGTTTTTCAAAACAGCTCAAAGGTACAGGGACACTGTCTTACTGTAAGGGAGGGATTTGGGGGCTTTCTTTTGTTTTTTTAAAATCAGTCTGAAAGTATCTTCTAAACGTATTCAGAAGTACCAGCAGTTGCTTGTAAACATTTTTTAAAATACAGAGGAGAATAGGTATATATTTTTACAACAGCTAACTTGTGATTTCAATAGGCAACATTTATTTTCTGTAGATGCAAGTACTGAAACATAATTAATACAAAATAGTGAAAATAAAGAAAAGTATGAGTGTGCGGTTACCATGGTCAAGTAAACTTGAAGGTTAAACAAAGATATGTTAATAGTCTGATTTGAGTCGTCATAAGCAAGATAGATACCCTTTGGGATTAGAATCTGCCAGGTAACAATGTCAGCTGTATAAACAACAAGGAGATAAGATCCCTGTTCATAGCTACAAGAAATTGATTTCTGGGCTTACAAAGAATTTGAAGAGTGGCTGTGTTTTTTGCAGATCCGCCACCTGTACAGCTGATTGTCCAGTTCTTGGAACAAGCTTCGAAACCATCAGTGAATGAACAGAACCAAGTCCAGCCACCACCTGATAATAAACGAAACCGCATTTTAAAACTTCTTGCTCTTAAAGTTGCTGCTCATCTGAAGTGGGATTTGGATGTATTAGAGAAAAGGTACAGTCTATACTTCCTCGTGCTGAAATTACTGAACTGAAATGTCTTGAGATCTTTGTTTTAACAAATGGAAATTTGTCTTGCTCCCTTTTCTGACAGTATCTTCCTTACATTAAGAATAGTCATGGGTGTGACAAGTGAAATCAAGTTAGATTTCATCTGTGAGTTAGTGGGATTTGATAAAGGCAATGTCTGTGAGCAAATCAATACTGTTTGTAATTTAGCGAGGAAGAATAGTGGGTCTTRGGCATTAAGATGGTGCATGTCTAAACTGCATAAAGATGAATTTTAGGTTATGTTTTCTTCAGTGACAAAACTAGCTTTAAATGTCCCCATTCTGACATGCTTGAAGCTGGAGGTCTTGCTCCAGTTTTGTTGATGTAAAGCACTCCATGTATCTGTGAACTAGATCACTGAACTGACTGTGGTTGAAACACAAACTCCACCTGTGCATTTTTCCTTTGAATTTTTTTAACTCAAATAATTTCAGCTGCTTAGTGGTCTGATGAGGTAGAACAGCTGAGAACTTCTTTACTCTGGCAGTGCTAAGCACATTAGGGAGCTGCACTTCAGCAGYGTAAAATCTTAGTGGGGCAATACTTGCCCCAGTTGTAACTTGCACAGAATCATAGAATCATTTACGTTGGAAAGGACCCTTAAGATCATCAAGTCCAAGCGTTAGCCTAATACCAAGTCCACCACCAAACCATGTCCCTAAGCACCACATCTACACGTCTTTTAAATACCTCCAGGCATGGTGGCTCCACCACTTCCATGGGCAGCCTGTTCCAATGCTTGACAACCCTTTCGGTGAAGAAATTTTTCCTAATATCCAATCTAAACCTCCCCTGGCACAACTTGAGGCCATTTCCTCTCGTCCTATCGCTAGTTACTTGGGAGAAGAGACGGACACCCACCTCACTACAACCTCCTTTCAGGTAGTTGTAGMGAGCGATAAGGTCTCCCGTGAGCCTTCTTTTCTCCAGGCTAAACAACCCCAGTTCCCTCAGCCGCTCCTCATAAGACCTGTTCTCCAGACCCTTCAGCAGCCTCGTCGCCCTTCTCTGGACACGCTCCAGCCCCTCAATGTCCTTCTTGTAGTGAGGGGCTCAAAACTGAACACAGTATTTGAGATACGGCCTCACCAGTGCCGAGTACAGGGGCACGATCACCTCCCTCTGCCTGCTGGCCACACTATKTCTGAYACAGGCCAGGATGCTGTTGGCCTTTTTGGCCACCTGGGCACACTGCCGGCTCATGTTCAGCCGGCTGTCGACCAGCACCCCCAGGTCCTTTTCTGCCGGGCAGCTTTTCAGCCACTCTTYCCCAAGCCTGTAGCGTTGCCTGGGGTTGTTGTGACCGAAGTGCAGGACCCGGCACTTGGYCTTGTTGAACCTYATGCAATTGGCCTCRGCCCATCGATCCAGCCTGTCCAGATCCCTCTGCAGAGCCTTCCTACCCTCAGGCAGATCAACACTGCCACCCAACTTGGTGTCGTCTGCAAACTTACTGAGGGAGCACTYGATCCCCTCRTCCAGATCATTGATAAAGATACTAAACAAAACATTTGGCTTGCAGCCATCTTGGAAGAAGAATGTTCTTCATTAGATAAAAGTTACATTGACTCTGAGTGTGTTAAAGTTTATTAACAAATAAATCATGTTATATTGTCTTATTTCTCTTGAGTTGATCTGAAAATCATATGGTCTTTATGGTGTTATATAGAAATTTTTTTATTTCAGAAGTATTTTGAAAAAAATATTCCTTCAAATTACTGGTAGGGCTTGTATCTTCTTACATACTTTTATTTGTATTTCCTGTTTGTATTATAATTTTTTTTTTATAATGTGCTATAATGAGCAGTAAAAGGACTTGAAATGAGATGTTCTTGATTTTTACCTATGAAGTTCTTTTTTTGTCATCTGTTAAGCTATGTCATATTTATCTGCCTTAGTGAAGTGGTGTGAGGTGAGATTACTGCTTGCCAAAGTACCTTTGCAAGATACTGCACAGCTGCAGAGAATGAACAGAGACCTTTATTGTGCTTAGTTGTGAAAGTATTGTATGGACAAAAGTATACGGTATACAATAGGATTTTTTTATATATATTTTAGCTTTGAAAGCAGATGTATGTGAATATGTACAAGAGAGCTTTTTTTTTTTTTTTTCTTATGGCTGCTTCCCTTCTTGCAGGAGCAATTTATACTGACATTTATTCATGGTGTATTTTCTGTCAGTACCTTTACTTCTTAAAATGCAGGCATAATCCTGATTCAAAAATCATCCCTATTGTGTGACACTATTGGGCTGATGCTGGGGTTTGATAGAATCGTAGAATAGAATAGTTTGGGTTGGAAGAGACCCTTAAAGGTCATCTAGTCCAACCCCTCTGCCGTGGGCCTGGACATCTTCAACTAGATCAGGTTGCTCAGAGCCCCGTCCAACCTCACCCTGAATATTTCCAGGGATGGGGCATCTACCACCTCTCTGGGCAACCTGTGCTTGTGTTTCACCACCCTCATTGTAGAAAATGTTTTCCTTATATCTAGTCTAAATCTACCCTCTTTTAGTTTAAAACCATTACCCCTTGTCTTGTTGCAACAGGCCCTGCTAAAAAGTCTGCCGCTGTCTTTCTTATAAGCCCCCTTTAAGTACTGAAAGGCTGCAATAAGGTCTCCCCGAAGCCTTCTCCAGGCTGAACAACCCCAACTCTCTCAGCCTTTCTTCATAGGAGAGGTGTTCCATCCCCCTGATCATTTTTGTGGCCCTCCTCTGGACCCGCTCCGATAGGTCCACATCTTTTCTGTGCTGAGGGCTCCAGAGCTGGATGCAGTACTGCAGGTGGGGTCTCACCAGAGCAGAGCAGAGCGGCAGAATCCCCTCCCTCGGCCTGCTGGCCACGCAGCTTTTGATGCAGCCCAGGATACAGTTGGCCTTCTGGGCTGTGAGCGCTCATTGCCGGCTCATGTCCAGCTTTTCATCCACCAGTACCCCTGAGTCCTTCTTGGCAGGGCTGCTCTCAATCCCTTCATCCCCCAGCCAGTATAGATACTGGGGGTTGCCCTGACCCARGTGCAGGACCTTGCACTTGGCCTTGTTGARCCTCATGAGGTTCACACAGACCCACTTCTCGAGCTTGTCCAGGTCCCTCTGGATGGCATTGCATCCCTCAGGTGTGTCAGCTGCACCACTCAGCTTGGTGTCATCTGCAAACTTGCTGAGGTGCACTAGATCCCACTGTCTATGTCATTGATGAAGATACTAAACAGTACTTGTCCCAGTACGGACCCCTGTGGGACAGCACTCATCACCAGTCTCCATCTGGACATTGAGCCATTGACCACTACCCTCTGGATGTGTCCATCCAACCAATTCCTCACCCACTGCACAGTCCACCCATCGAATCCATACCTCTCCAGTTTAGAGAGAAGGATGTTGTGGGGGACCTTGTCAAAGGTCTTACAGAGGTCCAGATAGATGACCTCTGGTAGGAAGGTAGCCCTTCCCATGTCCACTGATGTAGTCACTCCATCATAGAAGGCCACTAGGTTGGTCAGGCAGTAGGATTGTTTTGTCCATCTGTGGTGGTTTTTTTGAGAACCAATCTGAAGTAATTTCAACTACTAATTTAGCATGTCCATATAGTAGTTAAGGGTTCTTCTTCTGTTAGCTTGTGAAGCCTAAGATTGTTCTTAATTAAGGAACATGCTTTTGTTTTTTTAACTGGTTATACCCAAAGGTTAGTCGTGGTAGTTAAAAAGGAATAAAATAACAGCTTGAGCCCAGCTTTTTTCTAAAACTTCTGCTGTTACAGTTGAATGATGTTCTACTCTTGCCAATGAAAACAAGATTCCTGGACTTCACATAGTAAAAACAGCGCTTGTTAGTTTAAAATGATAGCTTGATAACGGATCTGGAGTCTGATATTACACAAGACCTAAAATTTGTTAAACAGGAATTCTGGCTTTAGTTGCTAAAAGCATTGTTTTCAATGCTGGTTGCAAAGAATGCAAATTTTTCACAAGATCAAAGGTACTTCAGCAGTAGCTGATCACTTCTAATTTCAGATAATGTCTGAATTAGTAGTAGTGTTCCAGTTGTGTTAAATTATACTTCAAAAGCTTGGAGTGATGCAGTCCAGCCTGCGTGCCTTCTCATTTTATCAAGGAAGTTTCTCTCCCAGCCAACGTATATTTTACATAATACAGCTTACGATGCTCTACAGTGTTCTATTCCAGGTCCTAGTCTTAACTTCACTGTTTGCTAGTGGATGCTGCAGAAAGGGAAATAAGCCATAATAGCACAGAGAAATGTTCCCTTTATGTGAGTTTTCCATTTGCAATGGAAATGTCGTTGTTTACCTTCTGGAAGTATGATCTGGGAATACTTTGAAAATAATTTCTTATTAGTTGGGACCTGCTGTTACAGGTGACTGGATTATTCTGGGGATGTGTCTGTGTGGATTAATGCAGTGGTGCCTTAATAGTAGTTCAGCTGTCAGGGCAACCTTCCACTTCGGCTTAACTTACGCTGCTAATACTGGTAACTGCTTTACATACCTGAACTAGAATGCCATCTGATACAGAGCATTTCATTATGCTAAATAAACATACTAYCCTTACTTCCATGGGATGTTAAGTAATAATGTAGTACTGAACAGTAATGTATGTTATTTAAACATTACAGGAGTAGGATTACTTTATGAAGTATCTGATTCTCTTTTTTTTTAATAGCTTGTCTGTTCCTGTATTGAACATGCTACTGAATGAACTTCTGTGTATCAGCAAAGTTCCCCCAGGAACTAAACATGTGGATGTAGACCTGTCCAGCTTACCCCCCACCACTGCAATGGCAATACTACTTTACAACAGATGGTAAACTACTTTAAGGCAATAGTCTTAAAATCATGATACAACAAAACAATGTTTTCTTCTGTCTATATACTTGTACACAGAAGGAGAAAGAATCTCAAAGTAGTAATAATTTTGTGATCCGTAGATAGGTTATAGTGAGGAGCTTAGTCTGAAAAGCTGGCTTTGTTCCCTAAAAAAATAATCAAGGTAGTAGTTTGAACTGTCACCTTATAAAGATAATCTTGCTGTCTTTTAGCTTTTTATGGACATAAAAGCATTTCTTAAATACTAGATGTGCTCTTGAGTAGAGGATGTATTCTAATGGTATAATGTATCTGAAATGATAAACTGATGTTCTTAAGAGGCATGTAATCTGCTTATTACACTTCTGAGGCTAATATCATTCCTTGCCTAATTTTCTCCCCTATGTAGGGCCATAAGGACCATCGTTCAAAGTAGTTTTCCTGTAAAGCAAGTGAAACCTGGTCCACCTCAGTTAAATGTGTAAGTTACATGTATAATTCATTTGGACTTCATGTGTATTTTGTAATCAGAAATTTAATTTCTAATTCGTTTAAATCATGTTAATAACATAGAGTTGCTTAAAATGGCTAGTTATAGCTTGGAAAACTTGCATTTATTTCAAGTATATTCTTATTTTCCTGTCAGACATGCTTGATACATATATATACTTGTCTGTCCTTCCCCTCTTTTCATATGTTATAATCTCTGTGACTTCGTAGAGGCATGAAAAATCATGGGAGAAAGGGAGATGGCAATTTGCCTAGGCAGAATGCTTATTCTCTAGTTTAAACATGGTACATTTCTTGCATCCTGTTTTAACTTACAGTATCTTGCTTAATACAGTTGTTTTATTATAGCAATTCGCCACATTATGTATGATAACTTGAGAAATAATGAAGTATTTTCACTTGCTTCCTTAAGCAATAAATTGTAATTTAAAGTCAGTATTCATTTTGCATTCTAGAAGTTGTGTGGCTTTAGTTACAACCTGTCCTTGGARTTTACTTTTTTATTACAAATTTGTCTGATAAAGCTGGGAGTATCTCAGTGGTACTTTTCATGTGGTTTATGTTAATTTTGTATTGTAGCATTAGGCCATACTTGTCTGAGAGAGTCTCTTAAGTACGTTGATTAAAAATACCACTACTACTACTAATTTTACTATAAATCTTATATTGTCATATATGTATCAGAGTCTGATCCTGAATCAAAAAATTCTGTATGGGGAAATAATTTWAAAATACTTGTAATTTTTACATAACACATGAACACACTTCTGCCCCTGACACGTGCTTGAGAATAATTAAATAGTGAAGCTTCAAGAGACTTGAGGCTGTGGAAGCTGATTTCTTCATGATAGTTTTGCTATATTAACAATCTGATTCTTAAAGAAAAAAGCAGCGGAAACTTTGTATTTCAGCTATAGAGAGATAAGGACAGTCAGTGGTCCTACATAATGATGTTTAAAATGTAATTAAGCAAAACTTCCTGGGAAATAATTTTTGTGGTCTAGAACATGAAGTAAAATAACATGCATGTTTGCTTTATAATTGAGATCTTGACCTCTTCTGTGTTTTCCAGGATGAACCAGATGCAGCAAGAAAAGGAACTAACTGAAAATATTTTGAAAGTGGTGAGACTTTTCCCCCTCTTATTTTTGCTTGAATTTACATGTAAATATGAATGGGCAAGAAATAAACAGATGCATCACAGTTTTGTTGGACTCAGTTCATTTCTATTATATTTGCCACTTCTAGTATTTGCTACAGTTCCACGGTGTGTATTTTGGACAGTGTTGTCTCTGCACTGCGTGTAGTATGGAATTTGTTTTACATGATTGAAGTATTCTTTCATCAGTCCATCCTTGGAGCCATATGAATTGAGCAAGCCTCTACAAAATCAGTTTGTGATCAGTAATTAAGACAATACCATGCTTGAGCTGCAAAGTCATATGGCAGGAGAATTCAACACTTAAAACTTTTTTTTTTTTTTTTAAGTATTTAGTACCTGAGTGTTTTCTGTATGTAGCTTTCAACAGAATATTAGTTGTGCTTGAAGTGTTTCCCTTTGAGAGAGGCAAGAAAGAGGAAGAACAAACCCTTCCATAAGTAGCCTAGCTCATTTTCCTACTCTTGTATTACTTGCAATCAGTTAAAGAATTTGTATTATACATTTTCTACAATTTTTTTACTTTTTCTTATTTTTTCAAATAGGTGAGCATGAATGATGTTTAGCTGTTTTACCAATTCATCAGAATTTTTGAAAAAATCTTGCTGTTCACATAGAAGCTGGTTTTGTTTCAGCTGTGAAATAATAATTTAAAATTTACAATCTGGCTGTTGCATAACTTAATGCTCCAAAAATGGACAAAAAGGTGTAGGTGAAACAGAAAAATGCTTTGTTTCAAGTGGAAGTAAGGGTTTGATCCTATTTCTCTGAGTACCTGAAACTGAAGTAGAAGTCACAAATTTCTTAGTGTACAAGAAATACAGGAGCAGATTCTACATAGCAATAAGACAGGTGTATAAGGACTTCTTTTTACTATCCTTTTACTGTACTGTTATATTTCTAGTGTTAATTTAAACCCAGAGCTAAACTCAAAAACAAGAGGTTAATTTTTTCAATGCATTTGAACTATTACAGTTGAAAGAGCAGGCTGCTGATTCCATCCTGGTCCTAGAAGGAGCACTTAAATTAAACAAAGATCTTTATGTCCACACTATAAGAACTCTGGATTTATTAGCTGTGGAGCCTGGTATGGTGAATGGAGAAACAGAGAGTTCCACAGCTGGACTTAAAATCAGTGCAGAGGAGATACAGTGCCAGGTACCTTATATTCTATGCTAAAGCTTTCAATTTATATCTATTTCTTTAGACAAARTGTTAAGTAATATTCTTGAGATAAATTGCAGTATTTTTCTGTTAATATTTCCTGTGTTCTTTTTTTAATGCAATGAGATATTATTGTCTTCGTTTTTACATTACTAGAACTTCTTTCAACACTGTAACTATTGTTGCTTTCCCCCCGCAAACCTTCGCTTTCCCCCCCACCTCCTCTGGAGTAAACCATTATATGGCAAGGACAGCTTATTGCATTGTTCTTATGTGGAAATCATTCTGTAATTTTGTAATGCTTGTGCAGAATTACTCATACTGARATCGCAGTTAAAGAGGAAACAATTGAAGTATATGGGGAAAGGTATGTGGTATATGTCGGTACATTAGATAAAACTAGGAATAGTTTAATGTATGTGTGAGGTTTGAGCTGAAATACTTCATCTTGACTTAAAATGTTATATAAATTTCCAAGATAATGTGTTTTATATCAATGCTGTTTGCAGGTTTGCTATGATTTGGGTGCAATCTATTTTCAACAAGGATCTACAAATGCAGCTGTTCATGAAAATGCTAAAGAAAAGTTTTTCAAAACTAAGGAGTTGATTGCAAAGGTAATGGGTGTTCTATTAGCATGTATGTTCAACTCTTCTAAAAAAAACTTGTCTAAATTATTGCTTCCTTATTTAGCAATTTAATAACTGTTAATGGTACACATGGTTTTTAAAGAAACTTCATGGGATTTTGACAGCAATTTTTGTTTTTTCACATTGTGCCTTGTTTGAAATTATATTAATTGGCTGCAATATATTGCTGCTTTGYTCTACATTTTGTAATGAATATTCTCCTACACAACTTGTATTTGTGCAAGAAATGCAAAAATAACATCTTCAGTGCTAATATAACTCAACTGAACAGTACATTCTGTGTCCGTTGTGGTATTTTGATTGTGGTGATGTGTTTTTGAGGAAGGTAACCATACAGCACTTCCTATTCTTTTTTAATCTAACTTTCCCTTGGAAATGAGATTGTCTATGTTTTGACCCTTTAAAAAACACCTTTTAAATTACAACTAAGGTATGCTTCCTTTTTTATTTTGCTTCATATTTATATTCCCAAAACTGCAAAATTCAGATTTTTATTTATAAAGGCAAAACATGGTCTAAGCTGTAAAGAGCACATATAAAAGTATGCTATTAAAWAAAAAGTGTGTACACGCACATTCTTTTGTTGTTTTGCTGTTACTTGGGGAAATTGAGTCTCTCTTTGTGTTTCCGAATTAAGCCTATGTTTCATAATATTTTGGCCACTAAGATTTGGTTATCTCTTACTTCTCAGAATGGTTCATCATCACTTCATTTTACCATCGATGAAGAACGGTTAGCTGGGTACTGTCAAGCTTGTGGAGTTCTTACCTCATCTGATGATGATGCATCTCAACAGGCAACTCCTTATAGTCAAATCCATAGCTGTATGAAATCTGGCAACTACCAGGTAGGGTGTTTAAATAAACCCACATATATTTGAGGGTTTTTTTATCATTCTCTGTGGATGATTCCACCTGAACTGATAGGGATCTTAATAAATTTAAGTGTTCCAGTTAACCATTAACATACTGTTTTAGAACACACGTGTATAGGAATATAACATAATCTGATACATATTAGATAAAAATATCTTGGATTACGTACAATGTAAATAATTCCTACTAGCTGATGTATGGAATTTTAAGGTAGAATTTAATTCTTTGGGTTTCAGGGAATATTGCTGCTGAGATGTGCAAGTTTGTTTTTTTTTTTTTTTTCTTTGATTCTCTGATGCTAGAGAACTTTTTTGTTGTTTGGTCTCTTCCTGGTTGTTTAATGAATTTTAGTATTACTTATGGGTGGAAGCTGCTTCTGTTAGTTTGATCATTTTTACCAGATGAAAAACTACTTTGTTTGTATCTTTTCCATTATCCATTGACTATTCTGACTGTGTTTGTGTTATAGGAYTTAGTGAAGATATTCCTTGAAGATAATCTAACCCTCAGTTTACCTGTTCAGTTCAGGCAATCGGTGCTGAGAGAACTCTTCCAAAAAGCTCAGCAAGGGTGAGACATTAAATAATGATCTGTTCAATGATGATGAAAAGCAATTTTCATGAGTTTTATGTTTTTCATGGAAAGTATACAAAATCKTCTAACAACAGATTACTTACATCCAGGAAACTTTAGCCCTTATTTCTGTTAGCAATAGTCTAAACTACATCTTCCAACTAAAGAGCTATGTTGTGATGTATCTCACTGTGGCCATATGTGGGAAAAATTTAATGAGTATTAACACTTTACCATGAAGTGGTAAAAGTCATAATTGATCATATATRTGTGTGTGTCTGTCTATATATAAAAAATTTATAACTAAGTTAATGCCTCTTTAGAGGTCTTTTAAAACCTGAAGTCAAAGCTGGTCAAACTAACCATACTAAGCAGTAATATTGTAGGAGATGTGTACTTCATTGGGAACACTGGCGGTGTAGTTATCTGTCATTAGGAGCCTTGTGCACTGCTGAACTAGCCCAGGGCTGAAGGATTAGAATGGTACATTTATAAAAAGAAAAAACTTATAATAAGCAGAGAGAATTAAGAATTAAGCACATTACAAGGGCAGCTTGTGGATGGCTCCCAACGGAGRAATGCTGAGCACATGGCCACATCCAAAATTCAACCTTCTGTGGAGCTTAGGCACTTGAATCGGGGCTATATGGAAAGCATCTCAATATAATCATGATGATAATTGTCCTCTGAAGGGAAGGTGTCTACAAGTATTTCAGTTGAAGAAGTGAGAGAGGCTCAGTTTTACAAACACGTGTGTGAGGAAAAGGGAGTATCGATGGTGGCAGCCTCTTGTAGTTAGTGCATTGTAGTTAGGCAGCTTAGTAGTTACTGCATTCAGCTTTCACTTCAGCCAGAGAGGAGTCAAATAAGCATCTCCTAGAAGAGGATCTTAGAGGCTGTAGCTTAGCAGTGTAGGGGTGTTTTCATCTCTGATATGGCTAGTATGGAGCGCCTTCAGTCATGCACACTAGACAGAGAAGGATGGAGGAGCATGACTTTGCAATCTAGTTAAGGCACACAGAGAAGGATTAAGAGAAGGAAGCCATAGGTTCTGGTTATTTGTTTTTAATTTTTGTCCAATGATTGTGTATTCTGAGATGCATAAATACTCCTGAAGTCTTCTGGGCTGTCAGCCATGCGAGGGCATGCTTGCCAAGAAGCGATGCACCTTTGTGTCAGTTGCACGGCCACAGCTCTAGCTGGAGTTCCAGTGGTGCTCAGGCTGAAGCAATAGTGAAGTCTGTGTGTGAAACAGAGCTGTGGGCAGGGAGGCAGTTTTCTTTTAAAAAAAGTGAGGTCCTGAGTAAACTCAAGTAGATCCTGAGTAAAGTTTTTCAGAGTGCAGTCTTGGAGGCACGTGCTCCAAAATTCTCTTGGGATCTGGCACCTGGAGCTTTGCTGTGATACCAGCTCTGTGTTTGTCAGAGAAGTTCTGTGATCTTCAGTTTTGTGTTCATGCAGGAATGATGCTCTGGATGAAGTTTGTTTCAAAGTCTGCGTGTGCAACACAGTCTGCGATGTATTGCAGGGTGAAACAATTGATATTCAGTTTTGTCAACTGTTCCTGAAACCCAGCAAAGAGAAAATAGATTACCTCCTTGAGGTAAGAAATTAGCTGAAATTAGAAGGGGAAATGGTATGTAGTGAGATATCTCTTTCCCCATATAACTGTATTATTGCTGCAAGTAATGCTCAAATTTCTGAAGCAGAGAAAAGTACTTTGTAAGGTAACTTCTCAAACTTTATTCAACTTCTTTGCAGTTAGTACAATTATACTCTGTGTGATCAGTCCTGCATCTATGTTCATAGCTCTGTTTCCTTCTGTTGGGGAGGAACCAATGTTGACCTGTTGCCTCAGCTTGGATTTGAAATTGCTACAATTCCTGACATTGTTAAATTATACAGAGATATTGTTAACATTTGTTTTCAAGGAGCAAAGAAACAAATTCTCCAGGACAGAGAGAGTTACTAGAAAAAGATGTATCTGTTGAAGAGGACCACTTTCCCTTACCAGCTTTGTTGTAAAAGCATGCCATGAAATGACCCTGAGCTACTGTATGTGTGAGACTTAAACTGTTGCCCTCAGTGAAGATTTTTAGGAAACTATTATTGCTCAAACTAAACTTACTCCTTTTGTTGCTTTGCTGTTATTTTCATGTCGTCTTTGCTTAATTTGAGCCTTGKCTCTTGCTTGTCTCTTCAAGCATGTGGCAAAAATTGACTGACAGTACTCTGTACTTCGAAGCAAGTAAAAGCTGTTCCATCAACTGCTCATATTAGGACTTAAACATATTTCTCAAATACTTCTTGCAGGCTGGTAACTAAATTCAACTATCTAGTTATCTTTCAACTACTGCTTTGTTTTTAAAAAACTGTTAGTTCCAGTGAGTCGTACGTTTTTGCACTTAGAAATGTTGGTTCATTTTTAAACTCATGTAAAAGGGCTTTGTTACGTACTTAATGATCTTGTGAGGCTGACTGATAATGTGGCACTCAGTGTCAATGCACCTAAATATCAGAGGAATAGGGAAGAGGAATGTGAATTGTGGCTGAGGGAAGATAACAGTTGTCTGGAACAGCCTGTGTTCTGTACGGGTTGAAAGAAACTCTCATCCATCTGTGATGGCTACAGTGTTTATCAGATAACTTTGTTGCCTCCCTTGAGAGAGGGGCTTACTGCCTGACACTAATTGTGAGTCAGAAAACTGGGCGGTAACACTGGCTGTAACTAAGTATTTTAAGAGTTCTAAGGGCTGCTTAATTATTTACTGCTCTGTTTCTCAGGTTTGTTCAAGATCAATAAACTTGGAAAAYGCTTCCGAAGCGTTGAAGAGAAAAATGGCAGCATTTCTCAAGTATGTACCCGTATTAAGAGAACATGAATTTACACTTTATAAGCAATGTAATACAGCACAATAAATGTTTTGAGAACTTACAACTGGAAAAATAAACAGCTTCTTCCTGCTCACGTATTAACTTCTTTATTTGTTTAGAAACTTGTGTTTGGGTTTGGAAGACCTTCAGCTTGTTTTCATGATTTCATCTCATGAGCTGTTCATAAAACTGCTGAAAGATGATGAACGGAAGTTGCTCATTGATCAAATGCGGAAGAGATCTCCTCGAATCAACCTGTGCACAAAACCTGTGACTTCTTTTTATGATATCCCAGGTAATTTCCACAGCATTTCCATTAACTTATATGCAGGCAGTTAACCGTTTCCCTGCTTGAGGTTACTATGTGCAGGTCTGTTCTCAGAAGAAGTTTAGAGAGAATGTTTTTAGAGAGAATACTTCCCATTTTTRGTTGGGGAATGTCCTACTTGTTTGAAGGTAGCTGTTATTTGCTTGTATTTTGCTTGTATCTCAACTGAGTATAATAAATATGCTCAAATGAATATGTCCTAGCTGACCAAGTGGGAGAGAGGTGTGGGAGTTGGTTTGAACCAGATCTGGCTGTGGCAGCTGTTCCCAGAAAGGGCACCCTGCCTCGCTTAGACCAGCACTAATGCTTGTGTGACTGTGTGGTGAGCTGGACCAGGAGTACCATCTGGATGAAGTTTTAAACCTAACAAAGTGAAACCGAGATCTTTTCGGCCAGTTCATTTCCCAGATATAGTTGGCTGGCTGTGCAGCTGCACAAGTCAAAGCTAACACAAGAGGTGCCAGATGGTGATGAGCTGGAAAGAACTTACCTTTTCAGCTCTAATACAGCCTTGCATTGACTTAAGCCAGTTATGAAAATGCGTATTTTCACTAAGGCAGATTAGGACCACTTTTTCTTGTGCAGATCTTCAACTTACTGCTTCACTGTAGCAAGGGTAAAGGAGTACTCAGAGCTGATGGTGTGAGAAAAGGGGGCATTGCAAGCAGCCCTTTAGGTCAGGGGAGCTGGGAAGCTAGCACAAGGTGTTTGTGGAAGGGCATGAAAGGGTGTACGGGGCCCACAAAAGCATTGGTGTTTCTGCTGTTCTTACTGTGTTATGTTTAAAATGTTATACACTAAAGAAATGTAAGCATCTACATTAAGAAGGAATGTGCTGGAGACCTAATTGCTTTTCTTCTAGCTTCAGCAAGTGTCAATATTGGCCAGCTTGAACATCAGCTCATATTGTCAGTAGATCCTTGGAGGATTCGCCAGATCTTAATTGAGTTGCATGGTATGACTTCAGAACGCCAGTTTTGGACAGTTTCGAATAAGGTATATTTCATGTGGTCATGAGAGAGTGTAATTCAAGGACTGGTTAGGTATCATACTGCAATGAACAGTAAACATTTTGTCATAGATCCTCAATGTGATTTATTTTTTTTTTCCCCTCTCTCTGCATAATGGTGGTTTAGTAAGAATGATGATACATATCTAAACTCACATTCTCTGTGAAAAGTATTACAATAAAATGTATAACCTTTGTTTTAAGGAATTATTGGCTGTATCACAAGCTCTCCTTGTGAGAGAACAAATTTCTGTAGCTTTTGCTTTCAGTGTTCTGACTAGTTAGCAATATTATTTTAGTTTAAATTCCTATCATTAAAAGCTGGGAGCAGGAGAGAAGAGGAGATTTGTTGTTGTTGTTGTTAAGTAAGGATTTCTTGTCTTTTTTGGTTTGKKTTTTTTTTTCCCCTCCCAATTATTGCACATTCAGAGTATGAACAAAGTAGGGTAGCTAGCCATTTTTATTGTACTTCAATATGAGCAATACATTACTTATGATTAGATGTAAAAATGAAGGATTTGGCACTTAGATGTCAATAATTTTCAATATTTGAGTTTTGTTTTTAATGTTTTAAGCAGTGATGTGAATTCTAAAACCTGTTTCTGTGCAAATGTCCTATGTATTTCTCTCCCAGTGGGAAGTACCAAATGTTTACGGCAGTGTTATTTTAGGAATCAAAGACAAYCTGACTAGGGATTTGGTCTACATCCTTATGGCGAAGGGATTACACTGCTGTGCAATTAAGGTGAGCGAGCCATCTGAAGTTAGTGGTGAGTTAGTTTGGACAATTGAATTTTAACAACACTGAAAATATGCAAAGCCCTTTTTGAGAAAAAAAAATTGAAAGGAGGYGAGAGAGATGTAGTAATAAGCTCTGTGTGTCGTATGATGGTTAAATATTTCTGTCTCACAAAGTTCCATCAGTAGAGCAAGGATAATGGCTTTCCTGTGAGTTGGGCCTGGAGATGATTTCATTCATACGAAGTTTTGATTATGGTGTACTAAATCATGTAGCATCTAAAGCCAGTGGTGATTTGACTTACTGATATAAAGTGCTGTTCTTTTGGCTAACTGTTTTACATAAGGAATTTATTGGAATGCTGTTTTATTTGCCTTGTAATTGACAATACTGTAGTTTGCTAAACTACAAGGTAAAAATGAACTGTACCTAATATGCCAGTAGTTACTTATGGTATGTTTTGGCTTAAACTAGTGGGTTTTTTGTTGTGTTGTTTTTTTTTCCCCCGAAAAATCTGGAACTGTTGGAACTGTTAAGCTTAATAGCAAGYCCAATGGACTCAAAAATGGAAATAGTAATTTTGAGATGCTTGAGCAATGCTAATGATAATGGATGYCGAGGCTGGTTCAGCCAGGATAGAGCTAACAGCACTTCAACTCTTAGTCTTTCCCCTTATGAATCTGTTAGGAACCATTAATTGCAGGAACCTCTTTATTGCAGGATTTTGTCCATGCAAAACAGCTTTTTGCTGCTTGCCTGGAGCTCGTGACAGAATTTTCTCCAAAACTCCGTCAAGTCATGCTGAATGAAATGCTACTTTTGGACATTTATACTCATGAAGCTGGAGCTGGTGTTTCTGGAGAACGTCCTCCTTCTGATCTTATAAGCAGAGTCCGAGGATATTTGGAAATGAGAGTACCCGGTAAGTATGTTGTTGTCTTCCCTGGGACGCAGTAAAGCACAAAGCTTGAGAGAAAGGAGGAAAACCAACTTTGTATTGTAGATCTACCATTTAGGTATATAATTGGAAAAACAACAGTGAAGTTTGACACTGGTTTTAGTGAGTCTTTAGAAGCTTGGTTAGTTTTTAGAAGCTGGAAATGAGAACAGCAACATCATGATGCCTATATATTGCTAAACGCTGACAGTTTCTGTTTAGTGCCACTTAAAGAACTTGAACAGAATAAACATGTCTGCATTTTTACCTGAAAAGTTTTGCTAGTTGTAAAAGCAGTCCACATGGTTTCACAGAGAGATTAACGTAGTACTGTTGTGGTTGGAGGAAGCTGTTGTTGCTCCTAATTTTCAGAGGTGAAGTCTCTTGTAGGGCTAAGCATCATGTTTTTCTGTGATAGATACAGAATGTGGGTAATTAGAGGGAATGTGTTTTGCTTGTTTTCATATAATGCTGTGTTTTCTCAAAAAAAAGTAGTTAAGCAAAGAACCCCTTTTCTTCCAGATATTCCTCTTCGACAAGTTATAGCTGAAGAATGTGTTGCCTTCCTGTTAAACTGGCGTGAGAATGAGTATTTGACCATGCAAGTTCCATTACCTCTGGTTCAAACTAATCCTTATGTGAAGGTAATGAGTGCTCAGTCTCAAAGCCTTGTCAGGCTGTAATTGCCTTTTTCCTGTTTAAGTCTTTTGTACTTTTAAAAGCATGTACCCGTCTGTCTCKAGTGTTGGGTTTTGTGAGTATAATGAATTAAGTCTGGTACAGAAGACAGCAGAGCTAAGCAATAATTGTATTTGACGGTTGACAAAAGACATGGAGGCTGTGCTGCAAGAACAGATGAAACAAACTGCATCTTAGCCCTTGTTGRCTGCCAGCTGAGGTTGGTTCCATAAGCACCAGGCATGTGTGGTTATGATCCATAAGCTGATTGAAACCCTGTAGCATTTTCATAAAGGACTCTCCTCTCAGCTGGAACTCAGCCTAGATTCATGTAGGAGGTATGAGAAGTGTACAGATCTCRGGCTTCATGTCTGGTTGTTTTTCTGTTCYTAAGACACTTGTTTTCCAAATGTGCTGTAATGGTTCCATTTTTGAACCCAACACCAGTGTTGAATTTCTGGAGACATTCAAGCACTGCCTTTTTTGAAACTTTACTTTCAAAATGGTTTTACAGCAATGTTCCTACTTCAAAGTCAGGCAATGAAGCTGAATGTGAATCATATTACAGGACAGATTCATTTTTGGCTTGCTCTGCTTACCTGTAGTATTTCCTAATTTCCATTTTGAGGTTCAGCTTTTTCTGTATAGCAGAGGGTGCCAGTTTCAGTTCAGATTATTATATGAAAGTTAAGGGAGTTCTAAGGAGCCAGTCTTTGTAAAACTATATCTTATGGTTTTTAGGTTTTATGCAATATATTTAAGTAGAGTGTAAAGCTTTTTTACACACTACAGCTTATCTGGAGCCTGTAGTAATGAAATATACCCCAAAGAAACTAATAAAGGGGAAAATCCTCTGTTGTTTAATTCCTGTCTTCTAGGTTGCTCATCAGTGTCTTCTGCTGCAAAGTTTAGTCACATTGCTTTGTAGTTTGTAACTTAAAATCACTTGCTTAGCCATGTTAAATGCCAGTAATTCCTTTGGTGTAGTCAATATTCAGAGAAGCTGTAGTTACTGTATTTTTTTTCTCTTGCATTGTGTAGCTGGGACAGTTGCTGGCTGCTACATGCAAAGAACTTCCAGGTCCCAAAGAAAGTAGACGGACAGCTAAAGACCTTTGGGAAGTCGTTGTACAAATCTGCAGTGTATCCAGCCAGCACAAACGGGGAAATGATGGCAGAGTGAGTTTGATAAAACACAGGGAGTCTACACTGGGCATTATGTACAGGTGTGTTTTCTTAAATTACTTTTAAAGATTGTTTGAATTGTATATTTGACCCTATGTTCCCTTCAGAAATTGTCTGGATTCCATTATCAGAGTGGTGGCAGCAGCTGAAGGTATCTACCAGGTGAACAGTCTGCTCACTGATGGCGTTGGGTATTAGCGGTGGTGTGTTGACTTTCCTTTTCAGAGAGAGAAAAGGAGTGTGTGGGATTGAGGTCAACATACAAGACACCAAAGCATATATGCCTATGCTCCCATTATAATCAGTGTAGATCATAGAATCATTAAGGTTGGAAAGGACCCTTAAGATCATCGAGTCCAACCGTCAATCCAACACCACCATGCCCACTAAACCATGTCCCGAAATGCCACATTTACACGTTTTTTGAACCCCTCCAGTGATGGTGGCTCCACTACTTCCCTGGGCAGCCTGTTCCAGTGTTTGACAACCCTTTCGATGAATAAATTTTTCCTAATATCCAATCTAAACCTCCCCTGGCACAACTTGAGGCCATTTCCTCTCGTCCTATCGCTAGTTACTTGGGAGAAGAGACTGACACCCACCTCGCTACAACCTCCTTTCAGGTAGTTGTAGCAAGCGATAAGGTCTCCCCTCAGCCTCCTCTTCTCCAGGCTAAACAATGCCAGTTTCCTCATAAGACCTGTTCTCCAGACCCTTCAGCAGCCTCGTCGCCCTTCTCTGGACACGCTCCAGCCCCTCAATGTCCTTCTTGTAGTGAGGGGCCCAAAACTGAACACAGTATTTGAGGTGCGGCCTCACCAGTGCCGAGTACAGGGGCACGATCACCTCCCTCTGCCTGCTGGCCACACTATTCCTGACACAGGCCAGGATGCCGTTGGCCTTCTTGGCCACCTGGGCACACTGCCGGCTCATGTTCAGCCGGCTGTTGAC
>JASVER010000004.1:13997152-14075596 GCA_030449065.1 Oceanodroma leucorhoa | reverse complement strand
AAGTCCAGGCAGACCACATCCACAGCCTTCCTCTCACCCACTAGATGGGTCACCCAGTTGTAGAAGGAGATCAGGTTGGTCAAGCAGGACCTGCCCTTCATGAACCCATGCKGGCTGGGTCCAATCCCCTGGTTGTCCTGCACCTGCCTCGTGAGCGCCCTCAAGATGAACCGCTCCATGATCTTCCCTGGCACYRAGGTCAGGCTGACAGGCCTGTAGTTCCCCGGATCCTCCCTCCGGCCCTTCTTGTAGATGGGCGTCACATTGGCAAGCTTCCAGTCGTCCGGGACCTTCCCCGTTAACTAGGACCGGTGATAAATGATGGAGAGCGGCTTGGCAAGATCTTCCAATGAAATCAATGGCATCTAGAGGGCAGTTTAGCTCACCGACTGGCGGTGTCTGCTTTACATCAAATAGAATTGCTCTGCAGACTCCACTGACTTCTGTTAACCACTTTTATACTGTATTAAACACCTAGCTCACAGCATGGATGTCTACACTTAGCTTATAGGTTTTTGAATCTAAAGCTAGGTGTTATTCAATCTTGAAACAAAATTCTAGTTCAGCTGAGCCCCTGGGTAGAGGGAAAGGAAGAAAATATTGTTGACTGGAGTAATTTCACCATCAGTTACCTCACCTTTGCCAGCCTTAGCCTTAACTGATGGATTGATTGATTCGTGACTCTCTGATTTGTCCATTTAGTAGGTGTTTTCAGCCTGTTCTTAAGTCCAAACCTGATTATAAATCGCCTATTATGGTAAATTCTGGAAGGTATGATTATATTGAACAGCTTTCYATGTTAAAAACTTGGAAAAGGTGCCCCTGTCAAACTATTGACTGTTTCTTTGCCTTTCTTGAGCTAATCAGGTTAATGTGTGCCTAAAGCCAGCTGCTTTTGCTTACGCAGCTGTGGGATGGGTGGAAGAGGGTACGTGCTTGGTGTAGGTTTCAGTTGTATACTCTGGCAAGGAAAGGGAAGCAGTACGGGTGTACTCTGGGATACTGAACCTTTTCTGACCCCTCTGATTCAAACAGTAAAGGGCAGTGACCCTGTTGTTATTATGGAAAAGAAGCAGTGAAACCTTTTCCAAACAGGCTGTGCTTGTCTGGATTGTCTTATGGTGACAATTTCTGATGTGGCATGATGAGGAAATCGATGTACATTATAAATGATCACAGTGTACCCTCTTCTGTAAGCCTGTAGGTCACTGTTGCAATCCTAGCTTGGAGAGTAACAGTACAGTTCCATTGCTTTCCCTTTTAGAGTCARTGGTTGACGTACTACAAAGTGATTTTCATGCCTTTTATAGCTTGATGGAATAACAGATACTTCTAATTTAACCTGGTTTAAATGTAAAAGTAAAACTTGCCAGTGACTGTATTAAAAGTGAATGACCTGCTCAAGCATTTTCACTTATATAGCCTGCATTTGTAAACTTAGAGGTGAAGGAGTATTTTGGTGGGTGAAGAATTTGCTTTACTGACTCATTTCCAGTGTATTAAGTTTACGTATATTCTTTGCTGTGGACGATTACTTACATGGATTTTTGTGTCCCTAATTTAGGAGTGAATTGCTGTCCTTCATCAAAAAGCTTCGGGTAAGTTATAGTGGTCTTGAAAATATGTTTGCAACCAGAACTTTCTTTTGGTATAATAATTTTCTGGACTTTTCCTGTATAAATTCAGAAAATCTGATAGCTATTCAGGTGTTTTATGTGGCTGAAGAACTTCTGAATTTGCTATACCTGGCATACATCAGTGTGGAATAGCTTGTGGGGGGGGGAAAAATAATATTGAATTCTGACAGTGGACATCTGTTAACATTAGGAGTRTATTTTATTCCAGCTATCATGAAGTTCATTTTATTCCAACTATGACGAAGCAAAGCATTCCTTTTGGAGGAAGAAGGAAACTGCTACTTGCATTGTAACTAAGCAACAGAAGTAAGAGGAAGGGAGATTGTTTTATACCTTGTGGGTTTGTAAATGCATAGAGAGTTGTAGTATACCTAGCCTAAGTTTAAGGCCAGGCAGTAGCCACAGAAACAACATAAAGATGTGTAAAACCTAAGTAAAGTTTATATCCAAGCAGTATTCAGGAAAATCTGAAGTAATTAAAGACTTCCCACAGAAACTTTCTCGCAGTATTCCTATATTGCAGGGTTCTTAACAAAATATTGCCCTATTTCAATAGGAAATTATAAAGGTGTCAGAACTTCTCACAGAGCTTTAAAGCTTAGGGGAGAAAGTGGAGTTTTGTTAGTTCATGGGAATACCTTTTTTCTTTTTTTTTTTTTTTTTCTTCACAGGAACCATTGGTTTTAACCACAATATTGTCCCTGTTTGTCAAGCTTCATAATGTTCGGGTTAGTATAGATCATAAACATCTTTCTTAGTTTTCTTGAAATGTTCCTTTCTGTAATGTCTCTTACTGTCTTTCTTCTCTTAGGAAGATATTGTGAATGATATTGCAGCAGAACACATTTCCATCTGGCCCTCATCCATCCCCAAGTAAGACGATTATTAAAAATACAATTTTCAAAATACGTGTTTATGTAGTTGGTTTGGTTCCAGTTACTGTGTATTAGTTACTGTGTGTTAGTGTGATTTTTGCCATGTAAGGGCATCACTGACCCTCATTCTGTTTGCAGGCTGATTGGTCTGATTGCATGGAGGTTTTTGCTCCTAATTTGATGGTCCTGGTGGAGATGCGGGTACAAGAAACTGTGTTTTTAAGCTGTGTGTTTTACTGAGCTATATGTAACTATGTGAACAATATAATATTTTGATACAAAATAACTAATCTTTTTGAAGTATGTTTGAATAACTGCTAAAATACTAAGTGGCATACAGTATGTATTGATTTGGTCTGGCTGGATTGAACTGTATTTCTCCACTGAAGTTTAGAGGCTCTGTTGGGGCTAGAACCTCACTGTTTTAGATTCCATCTATGCATCAAGAGAGATGATTCTTGTGAGAGMGAGCGTGTAATGCTTAGTGTGGTTAATCTGTCTTTAATTGGTCTGATTGAATAGTCTCATTATTACTGATGTAGACTTCAGTGTATATTATAAGATTAATCAGAAGAAAGTAGTTTTCAAGGTTACCAGAATTTAGCAGTAGGGTGAGAAAAAACATGTTTTTAAAAATGGAGATTCCACATGAGCTTTGGGAAAGGCTGCCCAAGCAATGTGCCAAACCATTCCCAGCCTTCCTTTCCAAGCTMATTCCACAAGTTTCCAGAGATTGCTGTCTGTGGCCATTTATGCAGATGCTGTGATAAATTTGTAGTGGTTTCAGGTGTTGTCTTCAAACTTCTTGAAACTGAGAACATATATTCTTGCACAGAACCTTTTTATGGTGTCAGCCACAGATAAAGTTCTGACTTTTTGTCCAAGTCTGTGGAGGGTGTATTTGTTCTATCAGATTTACTTTGGGTTTAAACTAGATGTGAAATCAGATTACTGTTTAAAAAAACAAAACAAATCATTTAGGAATTAATTTTCTTCCTTTCTTCCTTTAGTCTTCAGTCAGTGGACTTTGAAGCTGTGGCTGTTACAGTAAAAGAGCTAGTCAGCTATGCATTGACTATCAACGCAAACAACCACTTCTGGTTAATTATTCAGGCAGATATTTATTTTGGTAAGTGAAACAAATGTCTATTTTTAGCATGTGTGTAGAGGTACCTTGATTCTCTGAGATTTRCCTGACATAACCCTTCTTGTATTTCCTCTTATGAAAAGAAGCTTAAGTGATATAGGAGTTTAAAAACTTTAGATGCAGTAGTGTAGGTGAATTTGTCTGGGAAGTTGTCTAAGCCCACAGAGAGACTGAGCTTTCGATGGGTCATGCAGACTTGCTTTTAGGGTAAGGGAAACTTTAGTGTAAGTGTCATTGTCCACTTCACTTTTTTAGTGGGTGCAGTTGGTCCTTGAGTGGTATAATTATGCGAACCCCTAATATTTGAGTCTTTTATTAAGTGAATGGAAAGTTGTGTGAATAGTTGTGCTTGCTTTTAAATGTGGAGATCAGCTTCACTGGAGCAGAAGATGAGCGTCATAGAGGGGATCTGTATTTTATATAGGGAAGTATCTAGGATTTGTAAATGAGGAAGCATGAACTCCGGATCTGGTATTGGTTGTGATGGGAAGCTCTTTACTGTCATTCTGTCCTCACTTGCCACTTTCCCAGCACTTTTCTTTGCTCCTCAGCTGGGAGCAGCCAGCAGAATTGGGACATAAAGCATTTCAGATTCTGGGCACCATGACACGCACCCAGACTGTACMAGGGCAGCGGTTGCCTGGGGAAATCTTGCCCAGCCTATGTGCTACTATGCTTTGTTAAACTGTTCCCCAATCTAGAGTCAGTTCCTGGGGCTTACTTTATAGTGTGAGTAGAGTGGAGAGAGGGAGGTGCTGAAGAATGAACTTTCGGAAGATAGCCAGACAAGTACGGTACTACGTGGTGTATGTGCTAGAGAAGGACATGGCCATAGTCATCCTCAAAGGTAGCTGAGCATTTCTTCCACTTAAATTATCTGTTGAGAACAGTCTCATGGAATTTGGCTTTAAGCCAGATTGTTCTTTTCTGGCAGTAAAACAGGATATGTGCTGTGCGTCTGCCATCTACTTGCTGATGCTTTGGGCTATTGCAGGAGGCAAGGTGCACGTTTCCATATCTCTTTTTTTGGACTGGAAGGATGTCTGTGGTGTGCAGTAAGATGTAGTGCAGAAATCCTAGCCTGTTGCTTCCAAAGGAGACAAATCTGTCTAGAAGATGCTTTATAACCCTTGGGGTGAGGGGAGGGGTCTTAGTCTTGTGTTTAGGGCTGTCACSTTAGATATGGGAGAGTGATTCAAGGTTATAAACTGGCAGTATTTACTGCTCGTACGAAGCGGAACAACATCCCAGAAGGAGGATGTTTTATGAAGGAAGCCTCAGAAGCTGGTACCTGAAAGAGCAATGGTTGGAGCGCTCCTGGCATGTGTCAGGTGTGTATTTCGGAAGCTGTGTGGACAAGCAGACTGCTCTCACCACAGAGCCCCTGAAGGCTGTCTTCATGTTGGTTCGGTAAGAACTTACTGGGAGTAAAACCAGTGCTGCACCATGAGATGGGCGTGGTGGCATCAGCTGGCCCTCTCCAACTCACTACCACCCGCCTGCCAAGTTCAGTGAAGGCAAACTTCTTTTCCACTCTAAGGTTGATGGATTTAAGATCAAATACCTGAAAAGTAAAAAGTAATTCTCAAAAGGCAGAAGTTGGCCTGTGTTGCTAGTTTCCCTGATTGTGTGGTTTTCTGTCTGTCGCTGTTTTACCACCTCCCGTGTGTCTGTGCTTTTTAAACAATGATATGCAAGTCCCTCCCCCAGTAGAATTCAGCTATGAGATATATGTATCTGAGTAATTCTATAAACAACTGATCTGAGTCTTAGAAATTACTGCCGTGTTTACTTTTAYGACCTTATTTTGCTTTTTTCCACTGCAGCAACGAATCAGTATTCAGCAGCCCTTCACTATTATCTACAGGCAGGAGCTGTATGCTCAGATTTCTTTAATAAGATGGTACCGCCAGATGTGTACACAGACCAGGTGAGTTAAAATGGGATTTAGATGTACAAAAATACCTGTTTGGATTCTGTCAGCGTCCTAATTCTCTGTAGAGACAAAAATGCTAAACACACACACGTTCCTTAGCCTGTAAGATTTTATATCTGATGCATTTAGGGATATGAATCCTCATAGATCCGTTTTTCTTTGCTTTTTGGTTGAAGGCCATAGAAGATCCAAAGCTTCTCCTTTGCTGAAGCACAGAAGGCTTTTCTGTTAGTTTGTAGAGACTGAACATGCAGAGCTGCCAGCTGGGAAAGCACTGGACTCCGGTGCAGTAGTGAGCAAATGAAAAAGCCAAGAGCACGCACATCACTGTGTGGTGTGGCGATCCCCCAGCTCATCCCTGCGGGGCCGCGCCGTGTTGCGCCGTGCTGGGCAGGCAGACCAGCTCAGGACAGCGCAGCAGCACACGCTCTTCCTCACTGGCTGTGCTGGAGCGCCGGCCTGAGCCTCCAGCCGGTGGAAACGTCCGGCTCCCACTGTGCTTCTGGCGCTGGTATTGCACGGATGGAGCCTGCTTGCTTCCACCTGTGGTGCAGACAAACATAAGTGTATTGACTAAACCCTTTTAAAATATTGTCTGCTCTAGCTAATGCGGATGAGGGGTGGGAGCATGGATCACATCAGCAGTGAGATCCAGACAACATTGGCTCCTTTTCTCACACACACACACACACACACTGGTATTTCTTTCCAGGCTCTGACAGTGAGCAGAGCTGCGTCGCAGCGCTGTGCAAGGTTGTCCAGAGATGGGTAGGATTGTAACTTACCGCGATCAGAGCGTGGCGGGGGTATGGCACTGTGCATAGATAGCACGTACCTCTGTACGTTGAAAGTTGATGTAACAAGAGGCTTGTCACTTGGGCCAYGAGTGAGAACTCCTTAATAACTGTGTGTGCTGGGGGGGATCTTCAATCCCAGCCCCAGCATGCTCCTGTGAAATCTTGCAGCCACTCTAACCTTTATCCAGGCATTTGGCTTGTTCATTAGGAAACCACTGTGTTAAGCGTAGACTGCTTTTCGGTAGGCAATAGGCGTGTCATGGCTGTCCAGACCCAGGGAAGGAGGTTATTTTCATACCCTGTCCAATTGCTTCTCCTTTCATCTTCCCGTTCATACGGCAAGTGAGAGCTTCGGACGCTGTCTGGGATCCCGATTGCCTACAGCCCGATCTAAGCTGTGCCTCGTGCCAGGCTGCAGTGGTGCGGGGGTCCCGGCTGGGACCGCCATGCTGTCACACAGCAGCACTGCTGCTCGCCGGTGCGTCTTTGCCTTGGYGTCAGAGCTTTTGCCCGTGAGCCCGCTCGCTGTGCTGTTCCYACCCAGGTCAGGCCTTGGCTGTGGGCGGCAGCAGATAAAGGTGAAGCGTTTTAACAGTCCACAGCCCACCTCTCTTACCAGAAATACAGTGCTTTGTTCTGTAGCACACATCACACTCTTGAGAAGTCTCCGAAGTGATGAAAGCTGAGTTGATTAGTGGGTCTGCTAAAAGCCAGGAATTGCTGGGGGTCTTAGAAGAATGTACATAGGTATTTAGCTGGTCCCTTGTATTTAAAAAAAAAATAAAATTGGTGTTTGTGTTCCAATACTAGCATTTCAAAACTTGTGTTTTGTTTTTTAACCATTCTGTAGGTGATAAAAAGAATGATCAAGTGTTGTTCTTTACTCAACTGTCACACCCAGGTAAGAGTTGCAACATGGCATTTAGTAAAACATTAGTTTATAAATATTTTGATGTCAAAAGGCGGGGGGAGAACTTTCTAACAAGTAAAACTGAATCCGATTTCCTTGTAAATGCAATCTGCAATAAAATAGGTTTTGTTGTTGTTACTGTTACTTCTAGGACACTAGAAGGACCCAAATTAATGAGTAAATAAACATATACTTAGAAATGTTGTAATAAGTAGAAATAGTCTGGGTTTCTTTTGTCCCGTTTTTCTCTTAGGATAGAGGTGATTTTTTTTTTTTTTGGTTTTGTTTTGTAGAGTTGAGAGGGAGTTACGGTATCTGTGGGGTGGTGTTGGGAACACCATGATAACCGCATGTGGCCATTGTTCAGTGGGATTGTTTGCTCTCCAAGAAGTAACAAGGCTCATATTAGGYTCTGATTAAAGAGCTGTGAAATGCATTTAGAAGCCTGGAAGCCAGGTCAGTCCCTTCAGACTTGAGTAAAAGCCCTTTTTCTTCCTTTTAGCTACTACTGTTGTTGATAGTTCAGAATGAGTTGTGTATGTTCCCGAAGCTCAGGTGCTCAGAACTTGCTTGCTATGGAAACCAGCTCTTGGTTAGGTCTAGGAACAGGGTAGGATTACTGAGGTGTTTTGTGGAAGATTTCAATGTGTGGGGAGTTGAGGCTGTGAAAATAACCTGTGAGTCTGTCCTTGCAGGTAGCTATTTTATGCCAGTTCCTCAGAGAAGTAGACTATAAAACTGCATTTAAGGCACTGCAGGAACAAAACAGGTAAATGCCACAACAAAGTTTATAAATACATACGCACAATATGTGAATGTGTTGGGTGATCTAACCTTTTATTCTCTTTCAGCCATGATGCCATGGATTCTTATTATGAATACATCTGGGATGTCACAATTTTGGAGTATTTGACATGTATCCTTTCACTAGAATACCACTACAGAAAGCTCATACTGGATATTCACGGCTGGAAAAAGCCTGTTTCCTACTCAAGTGTCTTTTCTTGACTCACCCTCAGATCTCCACCACAAAAGAGGCGAGACAGACAAGCGGCAGATAGCAGTAAGTGAACACAGTGTGCTTGGGGGTATGGGATTTCCTTGGTGTCTCTTTCCCACCCTCAAACTGTCTTTGAAAAGAATTGCCACTTCCAGTTTTAATTTTGTTGTGCAATTCTTAATAGCATCTGGATGCTGATGTAAAGTTGTGCTATGCCGCCCCACCCCTAACCCATCCGAGTACATCACAGAAATAAATCACCCCTTGGAACTAGTGCTGAAAATGTCTTGTAATGAAACAGCTTTACTGTAAGGACTGTTGCTAGTGCTGTCTCCTCTTTTGTTCCCAGATAAAAGCCATTGGCCAGACAGAGCTGAATGCCAGTAATCCCGAGGAAGTCCTACAACTTGCTGCGCAGAGAAGAAAAAAGAAGTTTCTTCAAGCAATGGCAAAACTTTACTTCTAGGCTAATGCGGGAAGACTGTTATAAAATGTGTGGAAGTGAAAAAAATCGACTTTATTATTTTTTAAATTCATTTAAATTTTTGTACAACATTTACAGTCTAGTATCTTTCTTTTTAGAAATAGATGAAATCTTATAATAAACCCCTTATTTTTACAAACTGTACAGAATGCTGGAAGCAACTTCAGCTTGTTTCACAATGGCTTGTTTGAAGAAGACATGAATTCAAGTTTGCTAAGTTAGCATGAGTTTAATGTGGATATGGGTGGCACTTGATGCTCTAGTGCAGCTTTGTGGACTGCTCAATGTCATGTAAAACTTGTCCCTGGATGTGGGGCACAGGTAGGAGCACCTTGAAAGAGGGAGGAGGGCCGATGCCCCTCTTTCCCAGTACTGTCCCTTTGTCACAGAAGTGAAGCACCTCATAGGCAGAGGTAGTGAGAATATTCCAAGGAAAACACAGTAGTTAATGCTGCTTATAAACACTGATAAAATACAGCTCCACAGTTAGTTTAAAATACTGTTCCTACAACATGAGTGGTTGTAGAGTACCAGCGGCTCACTTCTTTCCATACCCTCTCCAGTTCTCAGTATGGTCATTCTTGTTGAGAGTTGGCAGCTGGGTCTTAAGAAACAGAACTCCCTCCTTCCAGGACTGTACTTCTTCCAGTTAAGGTTACTTCAGCAGCACCTTCTTTGCTTGTACTCTTACCTGAGGTCAGTGCTACACTAGAACTGAAGTTTATGGCGGCCATAAAGGGCCACATTAAATTCATCAGCCTCATGTGGAGCTAGAATTGATACACGGCTGGCTACACTGTAATGCAAGGGCAGAGTGGTTTCAGAAAAGTAAACTGCTTACCCACTGACCTCCATAATACTGCACCTGAGCTCGTGGGTGAGTAACTGACAGGCATTAATCTCTCATCTTACCAAGAAAAAAAAAAAAAAAAAAAACAAGTCAAGAAGAGGTAATATGTACAAGCTCTCATTAAGTTCTCCTGTATGGCTAGCCCAAGTTAAAGCAAGTTTGACATGTAAGTTGAGTGGACAAACTTTGCCACTCAGCCATTTTTAAGAAGTTCTTGAAATTCATAAGTTAGGAGTGGTCAAAGTTGAACTAAGTCATGTCTGAGAATGGACCAAAGTAGTCCAGGCTCCTGKGGTAGCATGGAGGGATGCTTGGCCTAAATTTTTTACCAAGTCTATAGGAGGACACTGGTCTCCATTTCCATCTGCTGCTCTATTTGAGGCATCTTTTACCGCACAAGTCTTGGATAGCAGTAAAGAGCATGAGTCACCTCTAGTGTGGTCTTGTTCTGAAGCACCAAGTCCTGTTTCTGAAACTGTTCATGATGTTTGTTGTCCATATTTCATTTCTTCTCTGTACTTTTGGGAGGGGTTATTATTCCTCCTGTTGACACAGGTGATAACTGGCCTGGGGCAGTAGATGCTACTCCACTGTTAACTTCTTCCTGTGTATTGGGGGAGGAAGAATACAGTTAATAACTGTGACAAGTTCTATGATTTTGTTTCACTAGTATTCCTCACACTGCTAGTACAATTCAAGTACTCCAGAGTTAAGATACTGAATAAAAAGCCAGGGTGATGTTACACAACAAAGTAAAGATTATTATCTTTTAAACACTTCACAAGTACTTCTAATCCAAGTCTTTGCTTACAGCCTTTGAGTGCTATGGTAAAACACCTTTAGTTTATAGAATCATCAAGCAAGAGCAAGAAACAAAAGGTTAGGCACCACTGACCACAGGGGTTGAGGTGAGCCAGGCCAGGTGCGAGAAGGGGGGTGTGATGCACTCAGCTGCCCCAACTGAAAATCCACAAACCACCTACCAACAGGTCCAAATAATTTGTGTGTGTTTGGATGTTATGTCGATCTTCTGCTGCAACCTTCTTAAAGTTCTTCAGCTTCACAGGGACTTTTTTTGCTACGCTCGCAAAGGGAACCATCCATTCTACACACTCTGAAATGCTGTCCCAATCTAAGCCTAGAGGGTAGAAAACAGCAATATATTTAGAAATCATGGGGGAGTTGCACAGTGTTCCAGTATGGTCATAAATTTAAGAACAACAATAACTAATACTGCAGATAAAAATTCAGAAACTCCCTGCATTTTCCCATGCTTCTTACTTAAAAACATTGTGGCAGAGGATGGTGAGCATGGGCCTCCTGAGCAAAGCAGCTCTGGCTGTGAGGGTTCCTGTTGCTGACCAGGGGAGGCTCAAGTGACTTTTTCAGCTTGAGCACAAGATTTTGGTTCTCACTATAAAAACATACACTGTTGTCACTGTCCCTTATGGCACCTCAGGCAACACACAAGTGCTGAGCTTAGTTAAGTGGTTTTGGTTTTGGTTTTGTTTCACTTTATAAGGGACAAGCTTGTAGCAATTAGCACACAGATTAATTGAATGCCACTGACAGCTGAGGATGACTGGTGGCTGACTATATTTTAGGAGAAAAAGTAGCCAAATAAGGTACAGCTAACGATCCCCAAAACAACTGGAAGTCATAGAGGAATAATATTAGCCCAAAAGCAAGAAGGATAAATCTGCTTCATTTCCTTAGCTAAGGCTATGCTTCTGAAAGCATTTCCTTCTTTTTTGAGTCTTTGTAACATCTGAAACAGTGGTAGGAAGTACGTGAAATTAGGGGCAAAAAAACCCCACAGAACAGAAGAACGAACTATTAGCGTCCATGTAGCTTTTGCTCTTTGGCAGCCTGGTGAACCAACACACTCTTAGCAGCCTCAGGCATGTAACAGCTTTCAGAATTCCCTGCCTAACAAGACCAAGCTTTACAAAGGCTCTCACCTGAAGCTTTCTTAACTACTTCAATTGAGGTATAGTGGCAGAGCGCTGCAGCAGCTAGTGTTCTATACTGGAAGTCCAAAGAATTCACATCCAGAATACACAGGTCTAAGAGCTGAGGAAATAAAGAGCGGAGGAAATAAGAGTTACAAATTTTAACAAGATGATACTTCAGTATAATCCTGTCTCAGAAACTGCTGTGCATGCAGCAGTCCTCCTACATCTATGSTCTATAACATGGCTGACCTTTTTAGCATTAATTGCATGTATCTAATTTATTTTTGGCACCAATTGCAGTTAAAGTGGGTCTCACTGAGTTATGATGCAAACCAATTTGCACTTTTACTTTACAGTAACGTGCAAGGCACTTTGGTTGCACAGATTTAAGTACACCTTGAAACTCTTAGCAGAGCCCTAGGAAGGTATTACCTAGCAGGTCAGTGTCTTAGACCAGCCTACTCTTCAGGAAGCCTCTTTGAGGCTGGACACAACACATGCCCATAGAAACTGAACCACAGCAGTTTCAAAATAGTCAAACCACTCCTCAAACTGCCTTCTAGGCAAATACACAGAAACACCATTACAGATAATATAGGTAAAAACAGTTAACTATCCATAATGTCTTAAATTACCCACCTTCCTCTCTGCTGTTGCCACTGTAGTCCACAGCAATTAAAAAACACAAGATGCATTTTTATTTTTTCAGTGTACAGAAAAGTCTTAAAATATGTGAGAGTGGGGAGACAAGAAACACATGGGTGCTTGTCCTCAAAACTGAGTGTGAAGTTCTCCAGCAAACTTGCACATTCCTTAACAAAATAACAGGTGAGGTGAAACAAGGAAAAGCGTTCTTTAATGGCTTTTGGGGTGTAATGTTCAGTTGTGCTTGTAATTACTCCAAAAAGCATTTTCCAACACAGTTTACTACCTACCTGTGCTATCTGAATGAATTTTTCCTGAGAATACTGAGGTAGCAGCACTTTCGGAACATCCTTCAGAGCATCCACTTGAAGATAGAGGTTCAGCCAAGAAACAATTGTCACTGGACAGAGTTCCCATTTTAAAGCCTACAAATATTAAACAAACAGGTAAGCAACTTAAACCACGCMAGGGTAGTTCTGTGCCTTGATCTCTCTTCCCATACCTCCCCTCTTTCCGAGTTTGCTCAGTTTATTGCACAGATCCTCAAAAGATACTAAGATTATGTACAATTTCAAGTACAGATACTCAGATTACATTCTCACTACTTTTTGARCAGGCTGCATTACAGATCAGCACAAACATGTGTCCCTATACCTATGCAGTTGGATCTTATGTATCTTCCCCATTCAGAAGCTGGGAAATTAGAGTATTTCCCCTGAGCCTTCAGGCTAGCTGCCTGAACTTGCAGCTCGTATCTATTAAGGAAGAATAAACGTATAAGGAGTTCTGTGATGGTAAAGATCAATCCTTTCCAACATGAGGAGCACTGGGTAGTGTGGGTGTCAGTTCTCCGCCTGGCTCTGCTAGAGGCCCCTCTTTCTGGGCAGCAGAGGACCCTGGCAAGTGCAGCACATTACAGTGACAGCCATCTAGTCTGCCCCGTGGCAGGCTGGACCCGTTAAGAGCCTTTACTTTCATACATGAGYGAAAAACCTGTCCTTCCCTAACAGACAAGGATTTCATCCCAGCCAAGGGCATTTAGAGGTCCACCGCACGTACAATGAAGGTTTCATTGTCCTGCAGAAAGAGAGACATACTAAACATGTTCCTTTTCTAAGCAAATAAATGACATTAAAATACAAGGCTCAGCTGGACAGTCTTTCAATCAGCACTTACAAACACAGCAAAGTTATTACCTTTAGCATAATAAGTTCCATTCTTACAATATCATCTTCACTGCAAGCACCATCAGTGACRTAAGCAAATTCCTGTATTTTAGGAGCGTAGATTTCCTTTAAAGGGAAGGGGTGAAAAAGTGAAGATTAGAGTGCCTTACAATTCTAAGAAAGCTTGAGAAGATACTGGCAAATACTTTAGAGTCCATATTGAAATATTAACATTTCTTAAGCTAGAAGAGTGTTTTTCTCATTTGAAACTCAYAGGATGAGGAGATACTAAAAACAAGTAGGTTATGTGTTATCTGTTGTGAAAACCCATAGATTCATTGCAACTCTCTTAACTTTTGGGGAAGTAAATGCTGACCAAACAATCAGAACAACCTTTCATTTATACCACTTTCTACTCAGCCATTCCATTTGATGTAAAAACATACATCATCCCATTCTTGCAGCACACTGCTGTGTTAGAAGTGGCTTGCTGATATGGGTTACGTGCAGTGTCAGTTATGTTACAGCTGTAGTCACATAAGATTTTTTTTTTTTTAAAAAAAAAAGCTAGAAAAAGACGAGAGAAAAATCCCACAGCCACTGTAGCTGGCAAAATCCATGGTGCAGAGATGGGTAACAAAGAAATTTGCCAACCCAGTCATGCCAGTTTGGGCCACCTATAGCTACATGTGTTAGTAAAAGAGAACTTGCCAGCAGAACTGCTTCTCTACCAGCTGGCTCCACAGCCTGATGCCCCACGCACTTCCTTAGGATAGACAACTGCTTGTAGCRCGCTACCTTGGCTTTGGGAATAACACCTAGATCGGGGGGTTTCCAAGTATGAAAACTTAATATCCCAAATTTTCCTCTCAGTCTAGCCTACCAGGCACCATATAAATATATGCTTGAAAACGTAGTGCACAATGTGATGTATCACCATCATTGCACTTTAAAAGAAAAACAACTCCCCTAAATGGGTTTATAGGGATATCAGCCTGATGTACTGGCAGTTTGAGACTTACGCTTGCGTTTGTTCAAGTCCCATGCCCATTCTTGAGATTGTTTGCCAACTGCTGTATATTTGGAAAAAGGCAAAACAAAACAAAACTACTCCTAGCACATTTGCATACCTTTTAAGTTTATGTGGTCTCCTTCCCTGCTGCTGAGGAAAGGGAGGACAAAGACTACACTCTAAGAGATTGACATATGCACAACTGAAGGAAGAGAGAAAAATTTCCCCTTCTGACCTTCAGTGTTGTATGTACACCACCAAGTTCAAAAGATTCAGACAGAAGAAGTAAGTACGTTATCACTGTCTTTTTTGTTATCCCAAACTTAATATCCTCCTCCCTGTAACAGAGCTTCTTACCTCAAGTTTGGAGGCAATGAATAATGAGGTAATTCCTATGAGCTGAAGCATGCTCTTGTTAATGTTCTTTTGTGTCAACATGAATCTATCAAAAAAGTCTTGAGCTAGGTAGAAAGTTTCCCTGTGGAGTGCATACACCTCGCATACCTACACAGGAAAAAAAACCCAATTCAGTTTTCTGTTATAAAACTCTCTGTACACACATTGGAGTATTCAAGCTTTAATAGTAAAACACAGTATGCACAATTTTATCTTTTGCACACATACCTAGGTGTGTTAGGATGTAGTGGTTAGTATGGGACTGGGAAAAGTATTTCCCATGCTCCCACCTAAACATGGATTGTCTGTGATGCACTAATGTACCTCAAAAGTATACCTCTTCCAATCTAAATAGTATCTAGTTTTCCTAAAAATGAGTACAAACAATTTTCCACTGAAAGAAGCCTGATTGAGGGGGGGAAAAAAAAAAAAACAAACCCAAAACCAAAAAAAAACCCCAGCAAAAGCCCCCACTAATTTGCTTGATTAAGAATACCCTGGGCTCAAACCTCAAGCTGAAGTCACTGAGCAGATCCTCCCTGTATTCCTAATAGGTCTGTCCCAGGGCAGAACCACTAAAAAACTTGAAGTCTTTGGCTGTACAGCAAACAAGCCTGGAAGCTCCTCCCTGAGGGGGTTCTGCTGGCAAGCCAGGAGCGCTGCCTGCAGCCCCTCAGGCACCACCAACAGCCTCACTAAGCAGCAACAAAACTGCAAGAATGGCCATCTGCTCCATACACTTGCAGGTTTCCCCGGCAGGGAGAACTTTTAATACTTGCATTGTATCAAAGTGGTTCAAACGCCAGTTCAACAAAAAAGGAAAGGAGACTGCCCAGGCCTGGAGATCTTACGCAGGGACCTTTTTCCTCTGATCTCTAACTGAATTTGGGTGGGTCTACCACAACTCCAGCTTATCTGCAACTCTGTATCCCTTCCACAACTAGAAACTAGTTAGATATCTATAAATTACTTATAATCTACGTACAGTCAACAGRAAAGAATACCCAAGAAATAGATCCGAAGTCCAAGCTTCCTGCCCTGCTTCATTATTTTGCTTGGATACAAAGTCAGAATAAAATCTCACTACTACTAGCTATTTCCTGAGATAAGGTTGAAAGCCCATTTGCGAACTAAAACCCTTCCTGACCACCAAAAGCGCAACTGGTTGGCAGTAACACCACAGCTCATTCTTTTAGATCTGATCTAATATTTGCCAATTGATGTGCTACTCTGATATTATTAATATTGCTCCAAACAAGATTCAGAATAAAAAAGGTACAGACCAGGCCCACCCATGAATAAATGGCACAATTTGTATAAAACTGTATTGCCCAAACATAAGCAATAATGCTTGGTCACATTAAATAGTATCTCTGTTATGATATTACAGAAGACAATGTTAGGAGCTACTGGAGGACTCTCAAAGTTGCTGGGATTTTAATCCACTGTGGCATATAGAACCACTGAGCTGGACAACAACAAGGCCCTTGTCGACATTTTTATTTGGAAATTGAATGATTTCCTAAGAGTTCAAGATTTTTTAAAAAAAGCAACAAAACACAATTTAGTGGTAGTATATAAATTACACATTATAGGAAATAGGGAAGTGCACAACTGGAATAGTTTTTATATTCAGACTATATTTTTTTTAAGAAAAAACACACGCTCCTTTCCTTTCCCTCGAAACTCCCTGCTATTAGCACTGTTCCACCAAGACAGCAAAAGTGCCGCTACCATCTGCTTCCTGGGAGTACCCGATACAGAATTGGTAAACCTGCAAGATCCCTTCTGCAGATGGGCAAGGATTGCATGAGTCAAAGCTTGCTTTTAGCAGTGGTGATTGAATATGCTCAATACAGAGWTCTTGGAAACACCTCCAGAACATAGCTCTCTATTTACAACACTAACACTCCTTCGCATAGGCTGCCAAGATTGAGAACTTCCATTTTGTTTGACAACTGTAATACTCTGAAGTACAGAGTATTAGACTGGAATATGGATAATTTATTCATAATCGTTTTCCAACAAGAACTTGTCTATATCAAAAGCCTTCAGATGTCAGCCACTAATGCTCTACTTTCTTCTGCTCTCTTCATAGGATAGAATCAAAAATTTACTAGTAAGTCAGAAAATAGTGTCAGGGGCTGACATCTAAGAGCTCTTGATGTAGACAGGGCCAGGGCGATAACTCAAGTCCTCAATACAGATGCAGTTGTCTCATGGCTTAGATACAGTCTAAGATGTAAAGGTAGAGCTCCATAACTAATCTGTCTATAGCAATTTCAGTATAAGTGTCTCAAAACTAGATTTCTCCCCTTCCCAGGAAATAAGTGTGGCAAGAGCAAAAATTTAGTACTATTGCTTGCTGCCCTGTGTGGAAGGTTCAGCGTCTCCTGCCAGGGAAGACTGAATGTAGCTCACCAAGGGGATCAAAAGCAGTAACTTGTAACCCTTTTGTTGCAAACTAGTTTTAGCATTTACCATACATAAGAGATCTAATAGCAAAACGTACTGTAAAAGCTGTGCTTTTATCTGCCTACTTCACAGGCATAACACATGGCAAAGTAACTAAAAGAACAYACCTCTAAGAGCCAGTCTAACAGTATTGATCTCATGTGAGGTTGCAAACTAGAATGTAGTGATGTAAAATGTTTGCAATGAGCGTATCTGTTCTCCTTCTTCAGGATGTTGAGCCAGACATCTTTGGAATTTCCCCAGCTATGGAATAAAGTTACAAAAAGCATTGTTAAGTATACATACACCTTGACAAAAGGAGTATAAAAACATTATTTATTGTTTACAGATATTCAGGAACAAAAAGAAGAATTCCGCATACTAAAAGATCCTTATGGTAATTAGAAAACTGCGGGTATACTTTGAACATTTTACATCACCACAACAGCAGCTTGCCAAGATCATCAGCAAGTCCAGTTTTACAGAACAGCCAATAAAACTGAACATGTGCATCCCAAAGTTGCACATACAACCAGTCTTCTATTTTGCCTAGTTAGGTGGCTGTCCAGAGAGCAAGATAAAAACCAAACCCTCCCCATAAAAAAGAAGAAACCACCCCACTCCCCAAGAAACACAAAACATACATGAAGTTGTCCAGTTTAGTTTGAGAAAAACTTTTACAGATGGTGTTTAAAAGCCACTCATCCATCCCTTCATTTTCTAGCCTACCTTAAGGCTCAGAAACAGGCTATTGTGAGAAAAAACGAGTTGTTCTTTATTGCTAACTTATAATTTATTAGCACTCAAGTCTACTTGGGAAGAAGATGCCTATATTATTAATATGGCTTGTTTTTCATTTATAATTATTGTTATTATGAATTTATGTGGTTTTTTTCTTAAATGTACTTCTCACCCTACAGTTACTAAGAGGAATAGCACATTAATCAATGCAATGCTGGTTTCCTACTGAAATTTTTGGAGTTATATATTTACCTTTCCTCAAGCAGAAGCAGAGAGAGATTAAACAGACCTAATCACTGGTATCGCCTACAAATTCTAACCCAGATCAGTTTGACTCCACTGCTATCATAAGTTAAAAGCTGGAGAGATACATGCTTGTTTAATGCACAAATCTCCCCATTTAAGTGGGCAGGCATCGAGAAATCTCCTATTATGATCTTCCTGCGGCAATTAGGAAAGCATGAAGAGGGCAGGAGAGAACAAATCATCCTCTTATTCAGCTAATCAGAAGGGATGGAGCTCAGCTTTACCAGATGCCTATCGACAAGAGGTGAGCATCAAGGATTAAACTCCTTGCATGGAATTCTGTATCTGAACATATCTTTGGGATCCAGCAGTTTCCAACAATTTGCTAAAGGAGCGCATTGGATTCCCTCATTCAACATCCTTTATTATTATTTTTAAAAAACTACTTTGCACTAAGCTTTCCAACATGTTGGAATTGTGATTTGCTAGGTATAGAGAACAGCATACTGTTATTTAAAGTTCAGCAGGCTTGGGAGTAATACTGAGAGAGAAAAGCAGTTGAGTTTGAAACTCGGTGAAAGAGACTATAAGAGACCTATTGTTTTGCACCGAGGCAAAACATCACCATGCAGCATCTCCCAGTTCTGATCAAGTTTTGGCCAGAACAAATAAAAACATGGCGTATCTAGAAAGGTTCTCTTAAAAGTAATGCTGCATGTTCTGCTTCTCTTCTCATTCACCTCACCAGAAGTTTTCCCTAATGCATTGCATAAATTTAACAACTCTTTCATTAAACACTAGGCTGATACAAACAGCAACTGCAGTACTCATCCAACACACCTGAATGGCTAAGAAATTCAGAAACTGGAAAATCCGATTTAGTCAGTTAATTTATACCTCTGCAGAAGGGAAACTTTCTGGAACTGTGACTGCACCAAGCATACTGCATTGCATTAGCAAGCTACGTGYGCAGCAATATTGCCACAAGTTTATTTGCATATTTGTACATTTTTTAAGTTCTTAAAGAAAACTTTGCTTAGTATTTCTTGGTCACTCAGTTCCATCAGCACTGGAAGAAGTTTATTCTAACCATTATGTGCCTCTTAACCACTTAGATTGCCCAATGTTAAGTCATAAATGGACAGCTCTGAAAGGCAAAAATTATCTGTCCGGTGCGTTTATAAGACTGGGGTGGGGGGAACCCAGAATTTCTGTCTTTTTTTTGGACAGTGAATTGTTTGTGGGATGAGGAGACAAGTAGAGGTATGGATTGAGTACTGTCCACTATCATACAAACACAATACAACAACAGATTTTACTACAGTAGTTCAGCATATTTGATAAAACATCAACAACTGCTGCATCTAGTAAACTTACTTGAGTTCTGGCAAAGGTGATGGATTTATGAAGAGGTTTCTGAACCTGTATTTTTTGAATCTTGAGAAGTCAGTTGTTACTGATTCTTTGTGAGGCGTTTCAATAATTATGCAAGGCGAGATGCCTCCTGTTATTGTGGGCGGCCAACAACTCTGCAACATAAACAAGGTTATCTTTTAAATGCTGATATTACTACGAGAGCAAGTAAGGCGAGAAGTAGATTACAGTAACAACAATATATGTAATGTATGTTAGTCTTTTTGGACCTCAGCATCAATTCATGTACTGAAACCAAGAAAGAGAGATTAAATGCCAACAAAGCCTTTCGTAGTCAAGATGGAACATGTATAAACAAATCTGATAAATTTGGGAAACTCAGCTTTGAGGAAGACAACTGTCTTTAGTTTATGAACCCACAAGTAACCTATCCATTGCTTGAGCTGCTCAGTTACAGTACATAAGACAAAGGTACTCATTGCTACTAAAACACAGGACATTAGGTTGCTGGTCCTATCTACTTATCTACTCAGAGGGAAAAGAAAGGAGAGGGTGGAGGTTCTACTGCCTCTCAGTGGAAATTCAGCAACTTGTTATCTTCCAGTTAAGCACTCCAGAGAGGAGCCACCCATCTCAGCTCCAGAGCTAGATACCCACTGTGCAAGCAGCAGCTGTGAACTATCTCTCAGCCTGCCAATGCCAAATATGGGATGCAATGACTCAAAAGGAAAAGAGCCCAAAATTCTTCATGCAGAAAGCTTCGAAGAAGGAATTCTAGATTACTTTAGTTAACTCTGTAACTTGTTTCATTAATACTTATTTGGTTGTACATAGCCAATACAAGTAAGGAGGTATCAAATGCCTGGAGCACACGCAATGCTGTAATGGCTGAAAGCCTTCAAAATGGTGACACAGAACTTTAATTATGATCTGTGGAGTTAGGGGGGATCCCATTCCTAAAGAATGGCAACACCTGCCCCTGAACACAGCAACTTTTCCTATATAGCTGTTTTGCAAGGTAAACTACATACGATTTCCCTAGTATATCTAAACCTATTTATAGACAGACTGAAGTACCCTAAGAATGAAGTTACATATTCCAGCAGAACTGATCTTCGCAGCACACAGCCACTTGAGAAGGGAGATCCTGCTCCTTCTTCTCTCCTCTGATCCTCACTGCCCAAGTCCCACCCCCTTCCTTCTTTTGTCAGCTTTGATGCTTGTCAGACCCTCTGCTAGGTTGATTCAACTCACTAACCTGGCAGAACATTAACTCATTTTGTACTGCCAAATTAGCAAGCTGAACTTGCCTACTGCTTCATTTAAAGAGAACCAAAAATGGAGCAAGGCAAGGGATGGAGTCCATGGCCAGCTATCAAGGAAGGAAAGAAAGGGGAGCACGATTTCCTCCTTTCGGCAAAGGCAAGTTGTGACACACAGTTTCACCCCAAGTACAGCTGATGTACTTACACAGCATTTTTCCCTACACAAAGTTTGCAAAGACAGCTTCACAATCAGAAGACTTTTGCTTCACGATAGCTGTTAGTCTCATKTGCTTTACAAACAGACTAACTGCAAACAAGATTGTTTGCAAGAGAAAGGTACATTATTTTACTAATCCACTTTAAAATAAACAACTGTAAAGCCCCTCACTTGGTTTAGGAGTAGCCTATGTTAGTTAAAACAGATTCTTAAATTGATTTAAATAATCAAAAGAACTGTTAAAGAGGGCCTGCATGGTTRTGAGTCTTCTTAACTAAATGTCTGTGAAACCACACCTTAAGTTAAAACAAGTGCAACAATCTTGTTTAGACTTGCCTCTAGGCCTTACCTGCTCTGCATGTTGAATTATTCTGAAATACCTGGTTTTATTCTCATTTTTACACCTAACCTTACTCTGCAGTGGTTTCCACATTGAAGGACCCGAAGGACCCTTTATCTGCAACAAAGCCATGCATAAAAAAGCGAAAACATATAAAAAGATGCTAAGGTGCAGAACTCCCATAGTTTTAATATCTGAAGATAGAAACTTCCCCTATTCAATACTTTCTAGTGTGGAATGCATGACTTCACACCCACCAACATAAACTCCCTCACCTAGTTTGAACTGATAGTCAGGATTGAATTACCTTAATCTCATATTGATGCTTTTTAGCAATTTTCCCATCTTCTCTTTTCTTAATCTCCTGCTGAAAAGAGACACAAATCAATACACTGACAATGACCAGCACGCATGCCTCTAAAGCTAAAGCAAATGGTTGCTACTCCTGCCCTGCCTTCGCAGTAAAGAGTCTCCTATCCAAGTGCACTGGAGAACTTCCAATATTATTAAACTTTTCAAGTTGCCCCAACTGGTCACCTCTGCAGTTCTCCTTTTTCTGGTCTGGAGATGTTCTGGTGCCTGCAGTTCTTGTGGAGACTCTTCTTGACATGACAGTGGCTGCTGTTGCTTGGCTTGCAACCGGCTACTGCAAAGAGCAAAAAGACATTAAACATTAGGAGAGCAGCAGTTTTTAGATGAATACAGATAAGCTTGGTGTATTACGATGCTAACAGTTTACCTGCGTCTTGACATCTTCTTTGGCTTGTAAGATCTCTACCTGGACCAAAGGAATAACAGACGCTCAGTTAATGTAGCCTCAAGAAGTTAGGACCGAGTTCCGTACTTTGCATCATAAGACGCATCACAAAGAGCAGCATGGTTACACAACTGAAATAGAAGGGCACAAGTATTCTACTGGCGTGAGGAACGCCTGAGCAGAGGATTTCTGTGGTATATAATCACAGGCAGCTCCACGTCCTGCTAGGCATTACACTGCTGAGGTGGGTTACAGAGGGATGCCCACGTATGCCAGCAGTCAGTTTGGCTCAGGCTAGCTGGGCTTGTCTAGCCCGGGGCGGGGGAAGCTGTAAAGGGACATTTCCCACGAAAGAGGATGCGGCAGGGTCCCCGGGGCTGTGACCCCCCCCGCCTCCCTGTACACCCTACATACTGCAGCCACCAGGCACCCACACAGACACACGTTTTGCCGGTGCAGCGGCTCCCTCCTGGGCGATTTCGCTGCCAGCCCCCCACACCTGCCGGGATGGGCCGTGCCGAGGTGAGCCGTGCCGTGCCGGGCCGCCCGCCGCCGCCCGCGCTCCCGCCGCGCCGGTTCCGCGCCAATTTGCAGAGAGCGGGGAGGCGGCGGCCTGCGCTGCGCCGCGCCGTGCCGAGCTGGGCAGGGCCGGGGGGCGCCTCGGCCAGYCCCGGGGCGCAGCGGGGGTCAGGCTGGGGTGGGCACCGCCGCTGCCCGCGCTCGCTCTCCCTCCAAAAGGGGCCGAGCCGCCGCCTGCCCCCCTCCCCCCCKGTCGAGGGGTGCTGAGGGGACGCGCGAGGGGGCAGGGAGCAGGGCAGGACCGCGGCCCCCCCTCCCCCGCGCTCCCGCCTTGCTGCGAGCGCGGCTCCCTCCAAAACCTGAGGGGGAAGTGGGGGGGTGGGCCTGCCGGGACGGCAGCCCCACACACAGGGACATCCACCACCCCCCCAGCCGGGACACCTTCCCCTCAGAGGGGGACCCCACACAAGGGGGGATCCCCCAGCGCCCCTCAGCGCAGGCTGGGGCCGGGGCACCGCAGGGATGGGGGGCTGCGAGGGGGGGCGTCCCCGCCAGGCGCCCTCCTGGCCAAGCCCCTGTCCTGAGGGCCAGGGCAGGGGGGGCCGGGACCCGCCGCCGGGACGGGGTGAGGGCGGGTGGCGCGGGCCGGCAATCGGGGTCAGCCCGCCAAGCGGCTCGGCCGGCTTCCCCGCCCCCACCGCGGCCGTCTCCCTCCAAAACCCGGCAGCCCGCCCCGCGCCACCCCCACGGGGCTCTCCGCCGCCGGGCGGCCCCGGGGTGGGGTGGGGGGGTAGGCGATGGCGGGCTCCCGCCGACACCCCGGCCCACCGCGCCGCCTCCCGCCGGCGGTGCCCGCCCGGGCCATCGCCCCCCTCAGCGGCGCCCGGCAGAGCTCCCTGCCCCGGGCGGGAGAGCACCGCGGGGGCGGATGGGGCCGCGCGCRGACACCCACCCCCCCGGCTCTCCTCAGCCACTCTCCCTCCAAAACGGTGCCCGGGCGGGCAGGCCGCCTCACCGCTCCCGCGGCCAGCCTGCGCCACCCCACCGCGACTGCGCCCCTCACACCGGCACCGGGTCTGCCGGTACCGCCACCACCATTGCCACCACCACTGCCATCATCACCATCATAACCACTACCGCCGCCGCCACCATCGTCACCATCATAACCGCCGCCACTGCCATCATCGCCATCACCGCCACGACGGCCGCCCCCCGTCCCCACCGGCGGGACCCCCTCCCACCACGCCCCGCGCACCTCTGCCGCCGCCGCCCGGGCCGCGCTGCTCAGCTGGCGCCGGCGCCAAGTCGCTATATAGCGCGGCCCGGGCCCGCGCTGCGCATGTGCGAGGGCGGCAGACAGCTCCCCCGCCCGCCCGTCCGCCCGCCGCCCTCCCTCCGCCAGCGCCCGCGCCCCGCTCGCCCCAGCGCCGCCCATTCGCCGCGGGGCCGCCCCGGGCCCAGCGGCTCCCCCGCCCGCCGCCGGGACACCCCCGCCTCCCTCCCGCCCGCTGCGGCTCCCTTGGCAGAGGCGTCTGGGGAGAGCGGCGGGCAGTGCCGGTAGAAAGGCTGCCACCGCCCCCACCCCGCAGGGAGAGCCGCCCGCTGCCCCGTCCGCTCTCCCCGGCCCCGCTGGCGGGGCACTCCCGGCACCGTCATCCCGAYCCGCTGCATCAGGCCCCGGGTCCGCGCTCCGCCGGGACGGCTCCGCCGGCGACCCCACGCGCCGCGCGCCCGGTAGGGCGCCGCCCGCCCGCCCCGGGGCGGGGCCGCCGCTCGCCCTAGCCAATGGGAGCGCGCCGCTCCGCGGCAACGTGCAGCGGGCGGTGGAATGTAAACACGRCTCCGCCGCGCGCGCCCTGCACCGCCCCGCCCCGGCCTGAGGGCGGGGAGGCTCCTCCCGCCAGCCTGAGGCAGCCGCCCGCCCGCCGCCCGGCCGGTGTCCCCTGTCAGCGGGGTTGCGTTCCCCCGGCCCACCGTCACCCCCTGCGGCTGGGGAGCGGGCCGCTGCCCGTCAGCGGCACCCCGGCCCCTCGGGGGTGTTAGCCCGCGGCCGCTCAGCGACACCCTGTTTCTCCCTGTGCCACCAGCCTCCTGACCCACCGACACCCCGCTCCTGTGGGACCAGCCCTCTGACACCCCACCGACACCCCGCATTRTGGGTGGGGGGTGCCAGCTCGCTGCCCGAGGGCTGTCACACATCTCACCGCACAAGGATGGCCTTCACCCAGCTGTGCCCCGTGAAGGCACCCAGCTCTGCTGCAAGGGGCCCAGGCCTTCGCGTCTGAAACCTTTCCTGAGGTCCCTTCTCTATCCCTCTCTTTTTGCAGTGTATTTAACCACAGAGAAATTCGTCCCAGCAGAAAACAGGCCTTCCCCAAGCACAGCCGCCATGGTCTCCAGTGGATGGCCCTGTCTCCTGCCCAGTACCTTTCCACACCTGTCAGCCGGCCCGCCACCACCCCTCGGGGTCCCACGACGTCCCAGGGCAGTGGTGCCCGCCACGGGAACGCCCACCCCTCAATCCCCTTCTCCATMAGGAGACAATGCTGAAAGGGTAAGCTTACCCTCAGTGCCAGCTGCGCCTCCCAGTCACTGGTAATATCACTCGATGCGTGGAGTTTTCTTAGCAGATATCCTAAAAAAAAAAATAATGAAAAAAAAATCCACACTGCCCAGAAGCAACCAAACCCCACAGTACCATGTACTTAGCAACACTTTGAGTGCACACTTTTCTTACCCATGGCAGGGGCTGCGTGTGGAGGCAGGCCCTCACCTCAGTGCAGGGCACCTGTGGCCATTTTGCTGATGGGAAGCAACTGGTAGTTTCCCTCTCCTCTCTTGCAGTGCAGAGCCCACGTGCTGCAAAACAACACGAAGAGAAGCCGCAGCTGCCTTCAAGTAAATCCACCTCATCATGATTTTTTTCACTTCTGCTTTTTCTTTTCCCAAGTGTAACACTATTAAAAGGTGAACATGGCCTCTCAATACGTATTATAGTAATTAAGCATGATAACCAGGTTTTGGTGCTTACCTTCTCATAGCTTTGCTATTTTAAAAGGCAAGAGAAAAGGCAGCACAGTCCACCAAAGGCAGAGATGTTACAGTAGGGTTGCTAACAGCAGTTTAACAGGTCACAAGTTCTGGGCAGCAAGGGCCATCTCTCAACTGTGAGTGCTTGCAGCAACTGATGGAGTGGGGACAACAGTTCCTGCAAACTTCAAGTAAAGCAGCGTGCACAATAGACACGCAAGATGGGTGTTGTGGCCACCCAGCCTCCTCAGCTCTGCGAAATGCCCGTTCCAGTCCTTATCATGAAGAAAATCTGCTAGTTGTGGCTCAAAAGGGACGTAAAAAACCTACAAACCACTGTAATCTGTTCAAGCCCCTTGGCACTTAGAAACAAGCTTTGTCAACTGGCTATATTGCACCATCTCATTTCAAGAAATCCAACTCGTCATACTTTGGGATGCCTAAAGTAGACATAGCCTTCAGCAGGTAGCTCTGTTAGTTGATCTCCACTGAAGTCCACCAGCAAGACACATCCTGCTGGCTGGAAGTGCATCTCCCACTCCACTGACTACAGAGAGAAGACTGTCTCCTGAATTTGGGCAAACTTGACCTAACTCTAACGTCAGGCCTTTAACTGACTTGCTGAAGTCAAAACCCTACCACAGCCAACTTGTTAAAAAGAACTGGAACTTCATGAAGGGGCTAGCAAGAGAGGAGAGACAAAGTATCTTTTTTCCTAAAAAACCTCCACCCCTCACAGATGTCAAATTAGGGCTTGGTGGCAGCCAGCCTCCAAGCAGCAAAGCGGTTTTGGTGCATCAGGAATAAATTCCATGGCACATCATGAAAGGAGAATGCTGCAAAATGAATAGTAGCTAAAAATTGAACGGATCAGGTCTGCCATGATAAGGTCTCAGCACGAAGACTGTAATGACTATGCTGCTCATTTTTCCACACCTTTTGATGTGACCTGCTGCAGGTCGCATGCCACCGTGTTTGTGGTTTTGCCTCGGTAATGGAAAATGCACCAGGTCCCGTAAGCATTCTCTGTCCTGCCAGCAACTTTTCAGCAGTGCAGAAAAAAAAATAAATATGAAAACTAGTGTGTAATAAAATCTGGCTGCAGACAATGAAATTATGATTTTAATGCAAGCTAACACACTGACTTTTTGATGTGGCAATAAAACTAAAGTGACTTAGTCCACACTGGGACATTTCCAAGTGAGTTAATACACAGTACATCCTCTTTCATTATGTGGATGCCTCCTTAGGGGGGATGAGTGTAAAAGAGAGAAGAATTTTTAAGCTTCTAGAAATACACTACAACTACTAAGCTGTATTTGTGCTGGGATCTGGTAAGTCCTTTTAGATTAGTCTAGTGGTTTTCTTTTTTTTTTTTTTTCTAATTACCACTTCTAGATATGTTCCAGAGAAGGTGTGAACCCCATTGGAAAGGTAGGAATTACAGGGCCTTCCTTACAAGTTTACACAGCTGAGGTTGCTTTTCTTGGTTACCCTTTTATGGATCTCTTTGAAGGACTCCAGAGTCTGCTAGGGATCTACAAAGCACAGACTGAAAGCCACAAGGAACAATCCATTTACTGAGTGTGCTTAATATTGCTCTTCTCCCAGAGCTTCTGAACCCACCTGATTGTTCCCAAGGAAGGGAGCGGTATTTCATTATAAACATTTGCACACAGCTCCACTGTGATCCAGGCACAAAAGAACATGGAATATTGCTCATTGTATTCCTACCTTGTTGCAGTAAGTATTTTACTACAGTAATTTGCTCGTGCTGCTGGGCTTTGTCCTTCTGAGTCACAGTCATGTCGTCAAAGCTATTCATAACTTARTTAAGGGAAAAGCCTGCTCCAGGASTCTTGTATGGATGAATTTTGTTGYTTTTAAGAAGAGTTTTAAGCTTATTTATTACAGAACAGCTCCAGCTATGTAGCCTAAGCAAAGCACCATTAAAGCTTTACACCCCCCCTAAAGAAGAATCCTTTAGTAGGAAGTTGCACCCTTCCCAAACTGAAATGCTTTTCTTCTGCTGAACAGCATGGGATAACTCAAAACCCTGAGGTTTCAGAACCCTTGTTTTCTATTAGAACCTATAATAGTCTACTACTTCCCTGCTTGTTTCACTTCAGAGACTTTTTCAAACAAGGCATGATCTAGTTTAATATGCATTAAGGTATATTTTTAAGACCTTACAAGATTGACTTATTTTGTAGTCTGTTTTTTTGGGGTTTTTTTTTCTGATTTGGAGGGGAGAGAGCCCATATTAGTTATTAAGAACCTGTTAGCTAAAATATAACACAGAGTAAACCTTTTAGTTATAAGCATGTGAATATGTTTTTCTAAGGTCAATACCAGCAACAGAGAGCATAGGCAATGACCAGCTATTGATAAGCAGTGTGTATGACAACCAAATCAGCTTAAGACAACCAGTACTAAGAATTATTTTTATAATAGAGGAAGAAGACTCAAGTAGAGATMAAGAATAAGTTAATAGTTCCCTTACAATTTGCAGGGTCAGACCTACAACAGTATAGCATGATACAAGGATTTCCTCTTTGACTTGATGTTTTTCAAGGCACACTTTTAAGGCAGGGGGGAGCAGAGAGAGTGAAAGTTACCAACCTTTTAAACCCGCATTCAGAAGTAAATGCCATCACCTCCCAGCAATCATAAAGCAAACCAACAGACTGTGTCCTTCTAGCTCTTGTTAGTAGCCTCCTCCTTTCTTCTTGAGATGATGCACCTTTCTCATAAGTAAGCTTGGAATAAACATTTTCTTGTCCTGAAAGTCCTTTTATGCAGGAGATGCTTTATCCATGTCCTGCCAGAGACCCATATCCTTTCCTATACGTGCATATTTAAACTCCCACTTTCAACACACCAAAGGTGAAACACCTTTAAAGTACAATCCTTACGGTTGATATCCTGAACAAAACCCAGTCAAACCCCAGTAAGGACAGCATCTCTGCAGTGAGAAGCAGCACCTGTAACTAATAGCCAAGCATTGAGTCTATCTTCACCAACCCCTGTATTGGATCTCCTGTCTGCAGCTCAAAGAAATAACAAGACCCACCTTCCTCATGTTTTCYAGCATCGCTTCAACACTGGGCTGTAAAAGTGACATCTTTTGGACCAGGAGATAAGTGTAGGTAGGGGAAAAGAAGGAATCTCAGRTCACAGAAAAGAGCCATGTAGAACAGAAGTAGGACAATAATACAGTACTTTTTAAAAACAAAACAGATTTACTTATCCTCATCGTGACCTCCTAGGGTGGGCAGCATGTTAGGAGACACCCCTTCCCCCTGCTGCCAGGAGAAGCAGGCAGCTGGCTGCAGGGGAAGGCCCTCTTCTCCCTGKCTCAGCCTCTGATGTAGGTGTGTATGTGGTTCCTCATTCAGATGACTCACATCACCTCATCAAACCTGCAGCTACTGGGCCCTGGGCTCAGGACTTTCCCTCCCAAGCATGCAAGGTGAAGAGTGTTTACTGCTGATGCTCCAGCTTCCAAGCACTGTAGCAAGCACCTTTTCAACACCTGGGGACTAAGATTCGTTATTCTCCATAGCCCAGATCTTGGCTGTGTTTAGGCACATTATGGATCTCTCCAGAAGCAAAGGTGATGTGCAGGAGATAATACCTCATCTCAAACTGCCCTCCATTAGTAGATATTTGGTAAAGATGTATTTACTAATTCARCTGCTAGGTGGTTTGTCACGAGCCACAGAAGCCAAACTCCTCTCTTTYGTCCCCATTTAATACAAGACTCATCCACCTGCTATTCCTCAGTCTCACACCACAAACAGAAAAGCTAGAGCTGAAATTCACTGCTGGGAGTAGACAAGGGGATACCTCTGCCCATGTCAGCCCCCTTTTTCTTAATCCTGATCTCATCTTCTTTATTCACCTTGCAAAAATTGACAGCTGTTGGCCATTACCCACATACCCCAAAAGCCTGAGGCCTCCCACCTCTCTGCCTCTACTAATTCTCTGCAGAGCCCCATTTCAGGGAATCTGGGATTTTTTTTAGCACTCAGGCTGATTTTTGGGCATAATTATATTTCTTCTTATATTGCCTGACTAGGTCATCTGGCTTGRACACAACAATGTGAAGGCTGCACTTTAGGAAAAAGTAAAGACTTATGGCACAGCCCATGTCTGCAAGTTGAGATCTGAAGTCTGCTCCTGGCCACTAGCCTAGTTTTGTTATCTGGGTTTTCTTTTTTGGCTATTATTCTTTTTCCTTAGCTTGCCCATGAAATTACAACATAGTTGTCTGCCTCATTAAGGTATTTGAGTGTTCAACTACCAATCTGCCCACAAAACTTTGGAACAAGTCAAGAGACTTCAACTTCTGAAGTATTAGTTACACAGCAGTAGCTCCAGAACAGTATTTTCATGAAGAAAAAGGCTGGCTGAGAAACAAAACTTTATGCACATCCTGTTAAGTCTCAGTTCAGTCTCATTTATTCTAAGACTGACCTATCGTGACCACATCATGGGAACAACAGTGCAGCAGCAGCACCGGCCTGTTCTTTTGATGAGTCATTTCTACATGTGTCAAAAACCCTGAACTCTACTTGCAAGTATCACTGAATAATGGAGGTAGCAGCATTTTGTGGTTATAAACTTGCACCAAAAAAAGTCAATGAGACAAAAAAAGCAGATACTGAACAACTCAGTGAGGAAACGGAGTGCCTCCATCGTGTTAAGTGTCAGAGAACAGTAATTAGTATGCTAGCTTCATCAGAGACGTGCAAGGATTTATATAAACAGGAAAACTAGAATGTAAAGTGAGAACTTAAGTCAATATGGTTACATTGATATGACCCTTTATATGAACACTTTTGCTTTGGCACGGAGAAATTTTAAAAMACACTAGTTCATGATGTTTTGGAAAGTGTCCAACCTAAATTTAAAAAGCTGCATTAAGTCTGAAATAAGCACCCCCAAGAGGAACACTATCAGTATAGCTATGTTAGGTTATCTGTATGGATACAATTATACAGGCATAATTGGTCAAACTCTCCTGCAGAATACTGTACAGCTCTCAGCATAGACTCACTGCTTTGATAAATGTACAAGTCACAAAATCTACATTTGAGAAGGAAAGGTTTTACTCAGTGCTTCCTCTGGGAAGATGGATGCTTTGTTGCACAAGTTCCATTTCACCGCTGTCAATTAAATAGATCATTTTGTCACCCAGTTTGTTCAGTGGGTGAGAATCAAGTCAGGGACTACTTGCAACAACTCAACTCATAGAAGGTTATGGAGACCAGCAGCCTACATCCAATGTGCTGAGAGAGCTGGCTGACGTCCTTGCAAGGCCACTCTCCATGATCTTTGAAAAGCCACAGAGATCAAGGATCCCTGATGACCAAAGGGAAAAAAAATATTCACACACATTTTCAGAAAAAGCCAAAAGAACAACCCGGAGAAGACCAGTGAGCCTGTTTCTTATGTTTGAATGGAATTCCCCATGTTTCAGCTTGCACCCATTGCCTTTTGTCCTTTCACTGGGCACCACTAGAGAAGAGTCCGGCTYTGTCWTCTTTACTGCCCCCGTCAGGTCTTTATACACCTTGACAAGATCCCCCCCGAGCCTTTTCTTCTCCARCCTAAACAATCCCAGCTCTCAGCCTCTCCCCATTATTTCAGTCTTCAATCCTATTATCATCTCCCTGGCCTCTTGCTGGATACACTCCAGTATGTCCCTGTCTCTCTCGTACTGGGGAGCTCCACAGCACCCAGATGTGTCTCACCAGCACAGAGCGGAGGGGAAGGATCACCTCCCTCCACCTGCTGGCAACTCTTCCTAATGCAGCCCAGGAAGCTTTTAGTTTTTGAGGCCACAAGGGTGCACTGCTGGCTCATAGTCAACTTGGTGTCCACCAGGACCCCCCAGGGCCTTTTCTGCCAAGGTGCTTTCCAGCCAGTTGGCCTCCAGGTTATTTTTCCCCCAGGTACAAAACTCCACGTTTCCCCTTGTTGAACTCCGTGAGGTTCCTATCAGCCCATTTCTCCAGTCTGTCAAGGTCCTTGTGAATGGCAGCACAGCTCTCTGGTGTATAAACAACTCCTCCTATCTTCTKCAAGCTTGCTGATTGTGTGCTCTGCCCCATGACCCAGGTCATTAATGAAGGTTTTTAAACAGCATAAAATCAAGTATTGATAGGGTATACCAGTAGCAACTGGCCTCCAGCTAGGCCTCCACTGATCACAACGCTTTGAGCACAGCAGTTCAGCCAGTTCTTGACACACCTGCTCACCATCTACTTACATGATCCATAATTCATCAGTTCAGGAAGATGTTATGGGGGACAGTGTTAAAAGACTTGCTAAAGTCAAGATAAACAACATCCACTGCTCTCCCCTCATCCACTGAGCCAGTCATCTAATTGTAGAAAGCTATCAGGCATCCTTTCCTCTGCATAAATCTATTCTGGGTATTCCTAATCACTTTCTTGGTTTAAGAAAGTGGTTTAAGGGAATATTTGCTTGTCRTGGTTTAAGCCCAGCCRGCAACTAAGCACCACACAGCCGCTCGCTCACTCTCCCCCAGGTGGGACGGGGGAGAGAATCGGAAGGGTAAAAGTGAGAAAAACCATCACCTTCGCAGAGATCAAGGTGAGACTGACTGTCTTCTAGTTTCCCCTATTCCTCTTGTCCTTCTTGAAGATAGGAAAGACATTTACTTTCTTCCAGCCCTCAGGCATCCTGTCCATTGCTATAACCTTTAAGATAATTGAGAACAGCTTCACAATGACATCAGCCAGCTCCTTCACCAGTCATGGATGTGTCCCATAGATCTGTCTATATCCCATCTCTTTAAGCATTACTTAACTTGATCCTTCTCAACCAAGGGTTGATCTTCCTTGCTCTAGCCCTTCCCTCTGGCCTCAGGGGTCTGCAATTCCCAMAGGCAGAAGAACCCAAGGCAAAGACAACATGGACTACCTCAGCCTTCTCCATGTCCTTTGTCATGAGGACTCCTGCCTGGTTTAGCAGCAGGCCCACATTYTCCCTAATCTTCCTTTTGCAGCTGATATACCTGTGGAAGGCCTGTTGTCCTTCACTTCCCTTGCCAGGTTCAGCTACRGATGGCTTGGCTTTGGCGTCCCTAACCCCACCCCTGGACCTTTGCACAGGGTCTCTATGTCCCTCACAGGTTACCTGTCCCTGCCCTTAACTCTTGAATGCTAACAGCAGCCTTCCATACAGATTCGTCATGGTGGCACATGGCAGGATGATGGAAGGCAATGGGTAGGAGTTGAAACAAGAGAGGTTCAGCCTAGATAAGGAAAAGCCTTCCCCCCACCCCGTGCATGCTTTAAGTGGTAATGTGTTTTTATCTCTGTCCTGTTCACCTACAGCACTTCTGCATGCTGATCAGGAAACGCAGCAGCTGGCAGAGGTGTATAACACTCSTTAGACCACGCATTGTCACTTAATCAGCAATGCAAACTGATTCCCAGAAGAACTTCTGTACTAGAGCAAGCATTCTGAGATATTCAGTACTTGTACCTACCACACCTGAATGGGGTGTTCAGGCATTGGATTTTGACCAACCTGTAACATGGAAGAACAGACTGACAATTTTTAATAGGCCATTTTTTATTGAGAGTTAAGATCAYGTCTCCCCATGGTGCGCAGAACGCACTATGAAAACAAAATACAGAAGATCGCTTTAGTAAATACACACTGGTTAAGCAATGCTACTTTTTGGCAAAGTGCTGTATTTTGTCGGTTTTCAGCTTGTGTTAAACTATTAAAAATAAGAGCCAGACATTCTTCCGTATCAAAAGGACTGCTACAAATAGAGAAGTGGCTCTGGAGAGAAGCTGCCATATATGCATAGACTGATGTACAGTATTAATCCTAACTGAAATGTCCCTTTTGAATCTTCAAGTTTGCTGTGTAGAAGGCACAGTTTAAAATGCAAGTCTGTCTATTGACCAATACATATGAAAATACAGTTTCAGCAAGATTCATGAATATCAATCAGTATGAGACAGTGCAAGGCCTCCACTTTTACAAGAAAACACACACACTTTAATACAGTTCAAAAACCATACAAAAAGCCACRTGGCTCACTATTAAAACAGAAAACCAAAACAAGTCTAATTGCCCAATAGCTCCAGGCACAAAACAGGGCTAGACCAACATAAATATGTAAAACAAATTAACAAAAAGCCATTGGTGCAGTACTATCTCACACAATAATATGGTTTCCAATATTACAAATTGAGAAGCACAGCTTTGTGCAACAAAACAGTTTATATCCTGAAAGATATAGGTTTTCATCACCAGAAAGTCATCTAGTAATGTAGTAAAGATCAGTATCTCCCAATTCTAGGAGCAGTCTAAAGTTGCATTTACTTGCCTACTGAGAAGAACGGACCAAGGCTCTCATTGTAATGCCTGGGAGCCTTATACTCTCAACTCCATCTCCCCATTAAGAGTTAAAGGATTATTTACTCCTTCTAACATGGGGAGGTGGAGACTCCATCTTCCTTCATTTCACTTTAAGAAAATTAAAGCTGAAGGAAAGTAGTTACTTTTATATAAAGAAAAATAAAGGAAAGCAAAGAATTTTCCTGAGCTAGAAAGTTAGCAGAGGAGAAGGAAGTTTAAGCCAGGCAAAGAGTTGGAGTGATAAAGGTAGATAATCTGAGGCAAGTAAGAGTATTTGTGAACAGATGAGAGATTGGTGAAACTACAGCTATTTGCAGATAAACCAGAGTATTTGGACCACAAAAGAATTGCTGTATGGACATGGGCACATACTGCTGAAAAAAGTAGCAACAGAATCTCCATTTTGGAAATTCATGATGTGACTAATTTTGTTTTCTTTCACTGTCCACGTGAATTCAATGTGTCTTAAAGAAAAGAAAAAAAAAAAAAAAAAGACTAGTGTATCCAGGAAAGCACCTCTTGCTTTTATACATTTAACTATTTGTCAGCAACCCTTTGCAACAATCCTAATTAATCCCAGTGAATCAGTACATCTGCAGCAAAACAGAGGTTATAAATGTTGTTTCCTGTACACTAAGTATGTGCCACAACAATTCCAGCTGCAGAATGYGCAACAGTACCACTACCTCAAGGTTAATCCAAATTGTTGGGTTTTTGCTTCAGTGAAATTGAAGCATTTGGCTGAATTTAAAATACTTCATAGGTCTGGAATAATTCACATTATTGATCTTGCCTAATTTCAAAGACTCCTCACATGACTCCTTATACTAACTTCCATATAAGGACTACTGGAAGACATGGTTGAATGTAATGTTAACACTTTAAATGCCCTAGGCACTAACCACAAGGAAAAAAACAGTAAGTCACATTAAGCACTGACAGAGACGGGGATAAACTTACTTAYATTTCCCCCCTTCTTTCGGTGCAAATCTCTGCTTCCTCACCTCCACAGCCATTTAATCTACTTCCCAGATTGATCTATCAGGACTCAGCATGCCATGTGGCTGCTGTGTAATATAGAYTCTTTGTTAACAGGTGAACTTTACTTTTTTTTAGTGCCTGCCAACTTCCAAACGGTCTCGCACAGYGTTCTTAAGAAAACTACTTGATAGTTTTGAATGGCTTTTCTTTCCTGTTGGCCCACAGAATTGCTATCCAGTCCTTCTGCCCCCATGGGCTAAGTGAAGAACCACTGCCAATCTATCTCAATTTTTATACACCCTGTTATCACGGTGTTYAGTTCTGCAAGACTGTTTTTCAGCATGCTCTTCTCCCTGCCACACACTGCCCTTCATTTCCTCACAATTAACACAGACTTCATTTTCAGAGAGAGAAAGAGAGAAAATCAGGAGAACTTCTGATAAAACCTTCCTTCTAGCTACTTTTGAGCTACTCTCAATCTGTAAATGAGACAACCTAACAGCAATTAGCAGCTCAGAAATAGCTATCCATCAGCCTGACTTCTTTAAAGAGCAGTCAGCTACTGATGGGATTGAAAGAACAGTCGATCCACCATCTTTTTCCTTTAACTAGACTAGAGATTCAATGAAATAGGGTAGGGGAAATACATCTTTCAAAGACAGAAAAAGAGAAAGGGAGTAAGAACTTGAACTGTACCAAGTAAAACCCAGTTCAGCTCTCTGGGTTGTGCATCAGCACTTAACCCATAGGTCCACTTTTCCATCCACTCCACTGTGAGGTACTACATCTGTAACACCAGTGCCATATCATACTGCAACAATATTGGGGGGGGACATTTAACCCTTTTCTGATACCCATATTAAGTACCCAACACACCTATACAGACTCCACTAACACAAGTAGGTACTAGGCAATTTAGATTAGATGTCCTTCTTGTAACAGTTCAGCATAGCTATGTAATATCCACCGGCAGCTATMGTATTTCCTTGTTAGAAAGTAATCATATATGCTGAATACAGACAGATACACAAGCTGTCAAGTACTGGTCTTTAAAGCACGTGGCTAACCTCAGATTTGCTAACTCCACTTTGATTAATGCAAAAGGTAACTGATTTCCATCTCAGTTAAGTTTCTTTAAAATACCAGCTAAGAACCCATCTATACATCATAGTTTATAAAACAGCACACAAACTATCTTACTGATAGGCTTCCAAGACATTGATATTTAACATCAACATTTAGGACTTGCTGCAGGATGTTCAGAGATTTATGTGTCATTTCAGAAGAATGCAACACTAGTTATGATTGTGTTTGAGGGATTGATGATCAGCTTCAGATTGACCACACTTACCTATCCATGAAAACAAGAGCAACCTAAAACCAATTAGACCATAGATTAAAACCACGAGAGCCATCAGTAATTGAACTGACGCTGGCAAGGCTGGTGAACAAACAGTCCGTTGTGCTTGATTTGCCGAGAGTGGCAATCCCTGGTGAGGTTTTGGCGACGGAGACCGTTTCTGTTGAGATTGTGTCTTTCATTATGTTCTTTTATCCAGTGGGTAGGACGAAAGCTCTTGTTTTTTTCCAGAAAAGTTGAACGAGTAGCAAGAGCTGTGACGTAGCAATGAACACGCTGTCCTGTTTCATTTTGGGCCTCCAGTCTAGAAATGTAACACACAGATATCAGTAATTTCTGAGGTGCATTGGAAAGACATGCAAACCATAGAGGGCAGGAGAACACGGACATGAACATCTAGCATTCCAAAAAAGGCACCCTTAATCTACTGGACAGATATTTGGGCTGAGGTGAGGTCAACCCAGTCTAGGAAAACCACACTGGTAAGTAATGCATAGTGCTGCTAAATCACTTTTAGTGTGAAGGCACCACAATAGCCTTCAGACTTTTGGAGTATTATGCTATTGCGCTCTTCCTTTCCCAGCCCACCTCCCTACACCCAAGATGCAATATAGATCAGAAATATAAGACAATGTGTGTCACACTGCTCCAGCTTTAGAAGACTTGGAGTTATCCACTAGGCAAAGTTTGGTTTAAAACTCATCTTGAACATAGGTGGCTCAGCCTGAAAACAGAAGCACACTAATGAAAGTGTGTTTGGATTGCCAGCCGCAGAAGTAAATCCAAACAATGTTCATGCAGAGGAATAGGAAAGATAGACCAGTTGTGACACACACAGGAAATAACTCAGAAGGATTGTTCCTCAATCAGCCCTCCAGATTTCATGAGCAGAGAGTCAGCAGTTTTGGCAAACCCTTACTCCATCATGCACTAGTGAAAAACAAACCAGCAGCCTATGCAAGCAGGGACTGACATATTGAAAAAGGACTTCCCTACTTGACAGAACAATCACTGGTGTTTCCTGGAACTTCTAAAGTAAAGCTAAATATAGCCTGGCAGTTTTAAAAGCAAAGCAAATCCCAAGTCTGAGTGCCACAGGTGGTGTGAGACCAGTGGCACCAGAGTTGCTTGCCTTCCCTCTCCCTACCCAGGACCCAATGACTAGCTGTCAACTCAGTGGTGCCCAGGAAAGATGTCTGCAAGACCAGGAGCTTGTTCAGGCATGAGCAAGAGGTCTCTTGGGAAGTCTGTTTTTCAGCACTAGCATGACTCTAGAGTCTTTTCTGGAAGAGCTTAACTTGCATTTATTGAATGATGTCTCTGTAGACATAAGTCTGGTCTGCCATGCCCATGGTACATCCTTGTAGCCTTGCTCTTGGGTGGGCTGCAGGTGCCTGGCACAGAACTGAGCTCTTCTGTCTCCCCCCACTCCACACTGGRGCAAAATACTCCCTGTCAGCAAGGGAATACTCTCTCCATTCTACTTTTTTCCTTTTAAATATCCAAATCCACTTGCTTTTGGCTCCTTGGCTAGCTTGAGATGACCAACTGAAGCCTACAGACTCCAGAATAGCCATGTGTGACATGCTGGTTTTCCCCTGTTCATTACCTGGATATTGTCCTAAACCTAGCACTTGAAATACAAAGCAAGAAACAAATGAAGAAGACGGCACAAATCAATTCACAATGCCTTGTAAACATGTTTTTCTCTGCAGATTACACCAGTTTAATTTACATGAGGGTGCCTGCAAATATGGGGCTACCATTTTCCATACAGGGAGATCTCTTAACATGTTCAACAGTGCTGGAGGTGGAACTCCAAATGAAGTCTTACAGGGGAAAGCTGTAAGGAGCTAGGAAGCCACACCATGTTATGTTACTAGAACCTATATTTCCTAAGCATGCCTTTGCTGCATGTCACTAGCTAGTGAAGGGCATCAACTGCTAATACAAGGTGTTGTGGTTTGTTATGGAAAAATACAACTAACCTGACCATCAGGGGAAGTTTATACAACATCCTTTTGCTTTGAAAGGAATTTAAAAGGAGCAAACAGAKTTCCTCCACAAAAGGAGAAAAACTGGTTTAAAATTACTGGCTGAAGATATTTAAGCTTTTTCCCCTCTCATAAAATACACTTCCAGCCCTGGTTTGCAAACCAATGCTTTTCTATTTGTCACCTTAAAGCGAAACTGGGATAGCAGAGGTGGTTCGAATCATCTAGAAGATCATGTTCTCTTCCAATATAGCATTTTGATATCTTGGTGGTTGCCTTTGGTAGCCTGGCACTAGTGAGCCCCGGTCACTGAAAGAACAGGGCTGATGAGCCTCCATCAATGTTGTCAAAACGTCATTTTAGAGGGGCTGCGTCTAAAGCCAGACCGCTGCTACATATCTTCACTGCTGCGTCCCCGCCATCTATTTTGCTAGAAAGCGTAAGTGTCCTGCCAGTTGTGCTACAGAGCCACACCTCACAAGAAACATTAAGGTATTGAGATCCCGCCCCAATTAATATTTAAGTAATTTTTCTGCACTTAGCATTTTGCCTTGTTAAAGCAGATGTAGTTAGGCTTGATCAAGTAACATCATTTGGCACAAAGGTTAGTCCTAAAACCAGTATTGTTTTGGCAGACAAGGCTCTAGAAGAAGCAGTGTTGCTAGCAGCCTGATCAAACAAAAAGCACTGTCCCAAAACAGTAGTACTTACTGTGCCAGTGTGCCTTAAGCAGCTTTTCTTGGCCCTACAATGTTAAATGGCCAACCATTAAACCACTAGACACTTCAAAACAGCTTTTGAGACCTACTGCATTATTAGTGTAATCGATTTTCCCAGTTTCTGTAATCTATCTTAGCTGTAGACTTAAATCTACTCCCAGTTCTGCCACCCAAAATAACTCTTACACAAAAGTCTAGATCCTCTGACAAGGCAACAGCACAGTTCARTGGGAAAAAACTTAATCACACACCACCTGAGGATCATCACACCTTTAGCTTCCCAACACATTGAAGCAGCTTAACTGTACCACATAGTATAACACAGGATTCTTYTCCAGAAAAATTTATACCAGTATCCCTTGTTCACAAGTCACTGAGAAGTCAGATACTGACTCTGCATGTTACTAATTCCTGCAGACCCTCATTTTAAAAGGTGCTATGTGCTCATAGCTTCCCCCTGATTTAAGTTAAACTAGACCCTTGATGCTTAACATCACAAACCGCCCTCCCAAATACTTATACAAATTCCCTGTTCTCTAAGATTAATGGTATCAGCACTATACTTCAACATTATACAGCAGCATGTCATCTCAAAGTCACCCATTTCTTTGAAAGAAGAACTTTAAATATGGCAAGGAGGTGATCAGAAAAGTCAATGGGCATCTACCTACAGCAACTCTACCACTACACTCATTTTTGCCTGTGTAACAAAGCTTACTAGAATATGATTTTTTTTTTCCATTTTCAATTGTCTCTAAGTGTAGGCACCAGATGGGAGGAAAAGTCAGYCTTTGTTATTAACCAGGACTCATAACACATCCAATTATTTCCAAATCAATGAACACATGGGAAAGTGTGGAGTCATGATGGCAAAAATACTGTTTGTATACGTCTATGTACACTATATACTCATATAGCTGTATATAATGGACAGTTACCATCAAAGAAGCATTGCATGGCAAACATGCATCTGCAATAATTCCACGAGGCCAGATCTTTAGGATGCCAAAATCAAACAAGATAACTTCTTACCTTGCTAAAAGTAGAAGTTTGCAGGGAAATTTTTTACCTTGGGGGGAGTAAGTTTTGTGGAATATTTCAGTTTGCTTTTGTTCTACAAGCCACTTKTGGAAAAATTTAATCCTGTCCTAATCTACCACTAGGTTGAGGAACAAAAAAAAAATACTAAAACAGACCTCCCTGTCAGGATAGTTAAAGTAATATTTTTTCACCTCACGAGGTGACTAAAAGGGTACTGACTAACAGTTATTAAAAAAAAAAAAAAAATATATGGTTATGGAGGGGGCAAAGTGCTTTCAAATCTACGTTATGAGCTATACAGTTAACTGCCACCAATTTCAACAGGACTGGAGTGTATTCTGTGAGGGAACAATTAGGCTCCATAAATATCCATTCCAGTGACAACACAGCATACCCAACTGTTTCCTGACACCGCCATCTTGTATAATATTTTTATAAGCAGGCAGGCAGCCCTGACCAYCATACCCACGTTGTGTAGTATTCATGCTTTATTCATTTGCTCTGAAATAAGCTGGAAAATTCAGTATTAAGTGTCTAAGCTGATCAAGTAGAAACCAGATTATTTTCAGCAAGAGAGCTCCTTGACAAGAGAAGTCAGACATACCTGGGACTACCTGGGCTGTGAAACTCCTCATCTCCACATCCAGTCTCATTAAGGCTATGACAGGTATTGTGGACAGCATACACAGACATGCTGGGATGCTCTATTAGGAGGTTCTCCATCGGACTGGTTTCCACTTTGATAGTGGTTAATCCACCTGCAGTAAAACATGGGGGAGGGGTGATAAACCAGCTCTCCTCCATGGGACACGACTCAAACTGGATGAAGCAAGACTCGCTGGCCTCCGGCAAGTGTTCCAAGGGAGACGGTAAACAAGAGAAGACGGGCGAGCCATCCGCATCCGATGTTTCAGTGATGTCTGCTTCCTCTGCGGAGCAATTAGTGCAAGTGTCTGCTGTAGGTGGCCGTTAGTCAGTGGAGAGGAACCCATGGACGTTGGTGATTGCAGGAGGTCAAAACCAACAAGGTTGCACGTAGCCAGAAACGGGATATAAAAAAAAAAAAAAACCAAACAAACAAGGAAACAGAAATAAACCCCTATCAGCATGTATACAAATTTTTTTTTTTTTTTTAAAAGCAAGGGGAGGGGAAAAGGGAGTTGCCTGAAAAGCCAGGCTAGACATGTAGAACAACTGTTATCAGTAAAGCAATACAATTGCGTAATAAGTCAAACATATTTTATCTGTACAAGTGGTTCTGCTGAAGTCTGTGTCAGGCTTATAAGCCTGACATCATTTTTCTCATCAGTTTACATAACATGTTTTGGTACATTTGTCTGGAAGACACCCTACACTCTAATCCACACTGGTTTTGCTTATGTCAAGTTTTTCCCCAAGCTACTGGTTTCRAAGCAGAGCTTAGATTTGACAGACTTCTTACCTATAAAGTCAACCAGAATCCACTCGTCRTCTTCTTTCTCACTGAACTCTGGCTCTTGGCTGGACAAGCTATTAATCTCTCCCATGAGCATGTTATTTAACCTCTGGAACATTACTAAGGCAGGAGCAAGACTTTGGCTGGTAGGTCTTTATATCCAAGGTTCAAGGCACGGCTCACACTGTACTAGAAGAGTGGCATAGACTTGAGATTAAAGTGCATAGATGCTTTATCAGCTTAGGTACAGGACATGCAGAGGCATGACTGGTAAACAGTTTACACGAAACCTGCAAAAAATGATGACAGGGGTCTTAATGACAAAGCAATAGGTAACACCCCAGGGAACAAATTAAAAACCCTCTCGTTAGTGCAGTCTGAGGCACCAGTGAACATTTTTCCCTAAGAGGAGAGGCAGCTTTACTGGCATTCACCATTCCCTCCAGCTAGATACACACAGAAAAAGCCTAGGTCTCTAGGTCTCTCCTCGGAGCTGAGCGCCTTCCCCTAGATTCTCCTCCCCATGCAGAGGGGTCTGTTCAGCTGCCGGTCCCCACCTYCTCCTATGGGAGGAGAGGACTTTTGCACAGAAGTCTTGTGCCTACGCTCACCGAGGTGTTCCCCCAGCTCCCCACTTGTCTTCCTCCTGGTCAGAGAGAGATGCGAAGGGCAAGCACACATTTTCTGCTCCAGACATTGCATCTCCTCTGTTGACGCAGGCTCCTGCAAGGGCTCCCAGGGGTGCCCAAGGCAACCTATCTTCTCTCTCCCGTCACACACAGTTCAGGGCCACTGCCTACAAGTTAACACAGGAGGAAGGCACATCCCCTCTTCAGGTTCAAAGTACACTACATAGTTACTGGTGGGATCATTTTCACAGCGAGTGCCCAACTAGTCATGTATGGTAAGTCTAAGTAACAAGGAAAAGTAACTCATATACTTAATTAAAACTARTATTTCTCAATACACTTCCCTAGAGCTACATGWAATTAGTCATAAGCCTGAACTCTACATTTTGCAGCTAAGATGAAAAATCCTGTTACTACCAAGAAGCTGAATGTTCAATCACCTGAGACCAGCATGCTTACAGCCTTTGAATATTTATGTATGAGCCAATAAATAGAAGCCATTAAAGTAGCTGAATAAGTAAAGACTACATGTGAAAAATATTCACCAATTTAACTACAAGTTAATTTCATGGTAGTAATACTTGAATTATCACAGCATGTCAGAATTATTACAGATTAAATACCTGTTTAATAATTAAATAGGGAAGAAGATACGCATGTAAGAGGGTATGAGTGTCTGCATTCGGAAAGAGAAAGGGAGTAAGACACACTAAACTAGACAAACCCAGCTATTAAAAGAAGATACAACCCATAAAGAATATTTAAGGCCAGTATACCCAGCTTCATCCTATAACTCTCAGACCACACTAAAGGGTCATTCTGGCCTCCTACATCACTTTACCCCAGGGCACCAGACTCCATCACCTACTTGTTCAATGAAAGGACAASCACTTGCTCCACACAATACTGCTCCTATAGACATTTATGCAGCTACCTCCTTATTCAAACGGCACAAAAGATAGGATYAGAATTTAAAGTAGTCTTCAGAAGCAATATGAAAAGGTACAGTGTAACTCAAGAAGTAAGGCACTCTAGTTCTTCAACAGGAACTATCAGCTGCAGGAAAATACAAGACTAGGAACAAGTGGCTCAGCTGCAGTAGTGATAAAAGGCTGTTTTTTAGGACTACACCTGAAAATGAAACATCTGGGGTCTCTTTAAGAGAGCTACAAGAATGATCAGAAGTGTAAAGAAAAATGATTAAATTTAAAAAATGGAAAGGCTTAACAGAGGAGAGGAAAAAATGACCAACAGTAGTCAATTACGTGAAGAAAGAGGCAAACATTGATTCCCTTCTYCTACATTCACAGCAAGCAGAAGTGGCTTTTAACTGCAGTAAAGTTCAATTTTCAGTGGTTACTAACAGGAAATGCTTTTAACCATTAAGGTCACTAAGCCCTGGATGGGTTACCTAAGGAAACGCCAAATGCCCACAGTGTTCCTAAGCATCTTCTTGAGAAGGTTTGAGTGCTTCAATTACAGACAGAGCTTGCTACGGATAAGGAAACAAACTCTAAGTGAAAGCTTGAAGTCTGTAGCTTTCCAGTTATCTTCCACATCCATCCCTAACCCTCTTCTGGCAGAAGGTCTAGGAACAAAAGAGTTCGTTTTTTCTTTAGGCTCACTAGCAAGCCATAGCATAGTGCTGATCAGCTTTGCTCTCTGCATACTCCCACTGCCACACACGTGTTGCCTCTTTCCTAGATCTAGACTGGAAGTACCTTCAGGGAAGGGCTGTATTTGTGTTCTGTGTGTAGAGTGGAGCAAGATGAGAGCCCACGCTCCGATATTAAGGCTCCATAGACATCACAGCAACATCAAATAATTAACCTCTAACAGGGAAAAGGGGGATTCCTGAGAACATAAGCTAAACAAACTTCAGCTTTTGACCCATAAATGTCCTTCTGTAGATCAAAAGCAGGTTGTCCCATTTTCCCCTTCCCCCACCACAAAGAGGATCCAAAAAGCCATCTGAATAATTTAGAAACTGGTTGATGYTTTGACATCCTTTTGGACAAGTGCCTTTAAAAATGCCATGCTTGCATGCTATTGTGCAAGTCAGATGGGGACCAAGAAGTGACGCTGTTATCAAGGGCCATCATTAGGGGAAGTAAATGAGACAGAGGCTGAAAGAGAGGTACTCTAGTTATTAGACAGAAACTATCATCTGCAAGAAAAGACAAAGACTAGGAACAACTGGCTCAGCTACAGTAGTGATAAAAAGGCTGTTACAGATAACACATCCCATGCCTGTCAACAGTATTGTATTGTTGCATAAAAAAACCTTTTTTTCCCCCCCCATCCTACTAGAGGAGATGGAGTGCATCCTAAGCAAAAAAAAAACACGAAAGAAAGAACCCCCCCCCAATTACTTCTGCAGTTCTCTGTGAGAACTTGGCTGGTGATCTTCCCGTGCCCTCAGCTCGCAGCCTTTTAATTACCACCAGGAGGCTCCATAAAGCCGCTTTCAGCAGAGCCGGCGGGTGACCCGGCGGAGCCCGCAGCAGCTGCGCACCTTCCCGGCTGCCCTCCGGAGCCCAGCCCCGCCGCGGGGCGGGGGGGTAAGGACACGACTACCGGCTGCTCGACAGCCGGGAAAACGCCAAAAACCCTGCCGGCCTCCGTGTTTTCTGAGGGGAGAGAAGCTGGGATGGATGCACGGGGAAACGGGAGCTCCGCTGCTGCCTTCCACCGCCTCGCCCGGGCACTCAGACCACCGCTGCGTCCCCCGCCGTACGTTAACCGGGACACCAGGCAGCGAGCCTGGCCCCAGCCCCCGGCAAAACAAACTCACCCGGACCGCGCTGCTCCCGGCTCCGCGACCGCGCCGACTCCGCACCCTGCGGAGCCCTTTGTTGTTATAGCCGCGGCGCGCAGCTGACGGCCCGGCCGCCCCACCCCCCCTCCGCGTTACCAGAGCCGGTGGCTGCGGATAAATTTGCTAATTTTGGGGAAATAAAGTGCTGAACACACCGGGGAGGGGGGGGAATTCCGTTAAGGAATTATACGGTTAACTTGGAACGCAGGTAGTGAGGAACAGAAGTAATTAAGTATACAAAATCTTAATTAACACTAATTAAACATGCACAATCTCGATTTAGAGAGTGGCTTGGGTTGAGAGGGGTCTTCAAAGAGCATCTAGTCCAATCCACTTGCCACGGGCAGGGACATCTTGCATTAGGTCAGGTTGTTCAAAACCCCGTCCAACTTGGCCAGTTATGGGGCATCCACAACTGGTCTGGGTAATCTGGTCCAGGGGTTCACCACCCTCATCATAAAAAGCTTCTTCCTTATGTCCAGTCCAAATCTACCCTTAAAAACATTGCCCCTTGTCCTGTCACTACTGTCACTTGGTAAAAAGTTTGTCCCCATCTTTCTTATAAGCCCCCTTTAAGTACTGAAAGGCTGCACTAAGGTCTCCCCGAAGCCTTCTCTTCTCCAGGCTGAACAACCCCAACTCTCTCAGCCTGTCTTCACAGGAGAGGCGTTCCATCCCTCTGATCGTTTTTGTGGCCCTCCTCTGGACCCGCTCCAACAGGTCCACGTCTTTCTTGTGCTGAGGACCCCAGAGCTGCATGCAGGACTGCAGGCGGGGTCTCACCAGGGCAGAGTAGAGGAGGAKAATCACCTCCCTCGACATTTATTAAGCTGAAGCACCATAACTGGGCTGTAAAGTTTCCAGGTCACACATCTGAAGCCCTAGAAAACTTGTGCATTAGTGCACTTACCCCATCCACTCCCTGTTTTTCTTTAAGGAAAAAAGAAGAAGAGGCAATGAACATAAATGCAATGCTCTTCTGAGAGATGAACAGCTAAAAGGAAAGGAATTTCCAGGCGGTGAAGTTACAGTCCAGGAGAACTGGTGTAGCCATGCTGCACACCTTCGTATAACTCTGTATACATCAGAGTGTTAGTCGTCGCTTCAGACTGCAGCGAATGCCAGCTGGGCAAATACCTGCATCCTTTGGAAGATGCTGAAATAAATGGAGGATGTGTAGCCAAACTGTTTTACATGCAACACATCTTAACAATTCAGGATTTTTCATGGTTTCAGTAGTCCTGAGTAACTTGACTTGTAACAAGCGATAATAACATTTTCTATTAAAATACAAGGTGTGCAACATGAGTGTGTTACAGTTGCTGGAGTCCAGATAAAGTTCTTGATCTTTTAACCTCAGTGTTTAATAAAATCTTTTTTGTACACTTTTTTTTTTTTTTTTCTTTTAAGGACAAAGCTTTTCTATGTAGAACAAAATGGAGAAAGTAAATTTTGGAAAAACACTGGAAAGTGTCTTCCTGCAGCTGGGAATAGGCTGTGTAATTTGACTGACAAACTGCCTAGCTATACGATTTGCAATATTTTCGCAAAAACTTTAAATGCCTGGTATTTGATGATATTTTTCTAGGCTGAACGAACCCTTCCTGAATTATGAGATCAACTTTATTTTTATAACATCGGCACTATCAAGGGGCGTAAACTGATTGCACGTTTGATTGAACTTTTGGTTTATAAGTTGAAACAACTTGAGAAAAAGCCTACAAAGTCTCTTTGATTTTCAGTGATAGGGGCTCTGAGGTTGAAGGGGGGGAGGGGAGATGACAGAAGCAGCGCATGTCTGTGAATCCAAGATAGGCGAGACAGAAAATTAAATTTACGGAATAAATGCCCCAGAGAATTTATCTGTATGGCAAAATTACATTGTGTTAGAACACGTTAATTAAGGCGATACAAAGCACTTAGTGTAGACAAGAACTGTCATGTCTGGCAGCTGGGTTACCTTGGGTCAACAACAACAGAAAATGTTAAACATAGTAGTCTTTGTTTATATTGACTTATATTAAGCATTACATGTTAATCAATTAACATAATGTATTTTTCCAGTGTAGGCAAGCCCTAGGAGGCTTGGGTTGTATTTGAGATACAAATTCATAATGAAGTTAAAAGGCCAGTGTTTGTATTTTTTAAAGTCCCCTGAGAAGTAATTAAAGGGATAGAAGCTCTTCTCTTTCTGTAGTGTTGCTCTCAATTTCTTTCCTCTTCATTTAACTTACTTTATTTCTTAATTCCCTGTCATCACAAAATGGTGGAAACAATGGACTTGCTTATTCTTTCCTCCAAATCACATGGCTGTTGGCAGGAGAGGGGCAGATCAGAAAGCTACCCCTTTTCTCAACCTAGCAGSCAGTGCGCTTTTGTTCCAGATCTGACAAGTACTTAGGCATATGAATGGTTACAAATGAAATAAATTACATGTGTGTACTTAAATACCTGCTGACCAAGAGCCCCAGTATTTCATCCTGCACTCACTGAGGTCAATGACAAATTTTCTGGTGATTGCAATGGTGCAGGTTGTGGCCTCAGACGCTTTATCCAAAGTCTTTCAAATCAATTAGCCTTTCTATTGATTCTAACAGTTCTTAGATCAGGCCCTCAGACAGCAAAAGAAATACAGTCCCTTTGGTCTGGGGCTTGCTGGACACAAAAGCTAACTCAGGGACTGGCCTTCCCTTGAGGAATTTGACTTTTGAATTTGTATTACAGAAAAAAAATCTGGAGAGATCTCTGGAGCAAGGGAACCATTCGTGTTTCCAATAATACGTGCCCTTGCATGACTCTGAATGATTGGTAGGAGTTCGCAGAGAGTCCGTTGTACTTTCTGTGTGCTCAGTGGCAGCTTAATGGCACAGCCGTTGCTGTGCCTGCAAAAATTTCCCTGTGCGTCCAGAGTGCTCTGTGTGTCATAGGAATAGTAAACGATTGGGCAGCGGTCCCCTGTTATTTGAACTGTATTGATTTTTCAAGATCCTACGCATTAATGCAAGGCATGACCTACTGTCCGAGTTCCCASTACGATGAAATACTACAGCAGTATTTAGCAGGCACAATATATGCCTAGCCATGGAGTATAGAAACACTGACCTTCCTACCACAAGACCTGTGAGTTACAATGAGCGCACTGAGCTTACAGCAAAGCACTGCCACGTGTTGTGCCTCTTGGAGAGGCCCTACTCCGCAGGTGTGCCTGTTTAAATGATAGGTGAGAACGCAGATCTATCTCCGTATTAGAAACATTGAGTAGCAGGAGGGAGAATGATGCCAAATAGAGCTTGCACAGACTAAAAAAATTAAACTCCCTCTAAACTTTGGAGAAGATATATCCTCCAGACAAAGATAAATACAAATTCTTTCAAAAAATGTGTAACAAACCACTTAATATTGCTCTGATTTGCACGAACAAATCCATCGTTCCCACGCAGCATGACCCTGGCATATCTGTACAGGAACCTCCACATCATTCACCTTTGTTGAAATGTGTGTCATTGGTTTAAGGTCAGTGCAGCACAGCTACTAAAACCACAGTTTCAGTTTAATGTTCAGTTGAAAACTGATGCCCTGAACCTAATGGTGATTAAGACCACTTCTAATGCCTTTTACCCCATGGAAGATAGCTTCCATCTGGCTGTGGCAGAAAGTTCTGTGCTGTATGGGAAGAGATTCTGCGCGATTCTGCAAGATCACTGCTATCAAATAGGTCTGGGTCTATCCTGCTGAATGCAATATACAGAAATAGCGAGGGTTTGTAATTTAAAAAATATGTCAAGTTTATGATTAACCACAATGAAATTCTCCCCCCCCAGTGGAAAAGGTACTAGCTGCTGTTCAAAAGAGTTCAAGCTTTTCTGTCCAAATTTAGGTACGAACACTTCAAACCTGTTGTTTAAAGCACGAGCAGTCTGAACATATCCAAGCTTAAAAAAGCACAGTCTGACATTTGTGTCCTTGCACAAATGTCAATCCTTTTTTTGAAGTGGACTTTTAGATTTAAACATCAATCTCAATGAAAACGGGCACTTCCTTTTCTGCTCTTCTTCCTCTGACTTTAGTTAGTGCAAAGGTTTCTGCAACATTGGCTTAAAGATACCAGATTGATTGTTCCTGCTGTAAGTCACAAGTTTCTAATGCTATTTTCCCAAACAGCAAGTTAAAATTTTAAGTAAGGGCAGGCCTTTCCAGACTTTTATGCAAAACAGGTGTTTGAGACCTTTTTCTGTACTTCTAGAGCATGAACTCRGCAAATTCAAGAAGCCAATTTTGACATGACTAGGAGCCTCATGATTTGGCTGAGCGAGATCCAAGGAGGCAGAAATTACTTGATACGATCCTCTAAACCAGACTGAAAAAGTTGAGGGATTCAGTTTTCTGTGGAAGAACGATTATCTTAAAACATTACATCTGTTGTCCTTCACAGGACTGTCCTTGTTAGAAAAAAAACTCTTTTTCCTTAGAAACTGTCAAAATGCAATTCCTGCTTTTTGTATTGTTCGAGAGCAAAACCAGGTATAACTCTGTCTTCAAATTGCCATTGGCAGGAAGCCATTGTAAATTATAGCCAGATTAAAAAAATAACGGTAAGCTTTAGCTATACTTTGAGCTCTTTTCCTCTGCTCTGTCAAAATAAAAATCCTCTCAGAAGTCAGTATAGGTTTCCATGATCTGAATAACCCTGCTTTTTTCTAGAGCACCTTCAGTGACAGCATTTAAATCGTTAGCTTGGGCTGGAGTGTGTCGGGCGTCTCGGCAGGTAGTGCCGTACAGCGGTGCCAGCCAGCAGACAGCCCGAGGCAGATGCCTCTTCTTGTGTCATTATGTGAATGATTTTTCTCCTGAGCCCAGAGGGCATTCATCAAACATTTTCCATTGGGATTGTCTGTCCCTTTTCATATTTGTCTCTTGTACTAGAAAAAGTCCAGCATGGCTTYGCTGCTCTTGCCTGAACCTGTCCTCTCCTTCAAGCACTCGGTAATAAAAGACCCTATTGTACCTCTGGGTACAACCAGGAATCCTGCTGCCTTACTGCTTTCCTCTTTGCCCTGTGATTAGAGAGGCTTTCCAGAAGCACGTCACCCGCCTAAAACAGTCAGGTAAAGAGCTCTTATCATCCAAAGGAGAAAAGACCTGTGAATTTTTGACTTTGGCGTTGAACATGCATTTGTTACATTTATGAAATTCCTACATGCTTCAGATGTTTGATGGGTTATTACCATGGTTATTAACACTGCATTTTTTTGTTCTTTATTTCAGTGGTGATCTTAGGATGATGGGCATCCCACAGTCAGMGTATAGGCAAACGTGCTTGATCAACGCTGGGTAAAGCTGCTGCAGTTTCATGTCGGTAAAAAGTTGTTCTTAAGCACCTATTACAGGTTGAGTTTAGGAGGAGTTTACCTTGGTGTCATAGTTTGTTTTCCTGTGCTGGATTTATCTTCATAATGATTGTAACTTAATGTTCAGTGAGAGGGTAAGTAGATTCCTCTGTCTGTAGCATATCTGTGCTTTAAATCATGTGGAAATGACAGAGAATGTGTGTAAGAGAGCTTCCTCCTTAAATTGTCAGCTCGAAGTGTGTTTTGTTGTGTGGCTAGCCATGCTTAAAACCCTTCCTTGAATTTATCTGCACAACCGCAGAGTCAGCAGACACACACTATTCACATCTCTGAGGCATTTTTAGTCTCACCAGTGATCCATTTGTTTCCTTTCGGCTCTCCCACTGATTCATACGCTTCCTAAAATAGTGACCACTATCTTTGTTCTGTTGTGACAAGTTACAAAAGAATTAGCAACATCAGTTTAGCACCAAGTAATATGAATCACATCATATACTTGGATGTGCTTGGATTTCAAATGTAAGACTCCATCCAGCTGCAAATTACCATTATTTTTGAAGGATCTCTCAGTCTTTGCAAGGTACAAAAGCTACACACCATGATTCTGCATTGTTATTCTTTTCAGCCATGGATGTTTCTTGCAAATACTGAGCCCAACATTTCTCAACATAGCTCAGACCAGCCCCAATAGACAAAAAAAAAAGGCCAAGTACTTCTGAGAGAACATCAAATAATGTCTATTGCAATGGAGCCTGAGATGATCACAGTGGATAAAAAACACGTGACCTTCCCTGCTCCCAGGTCTCAGGCACTGCATCGGTAACAAAGACAGTCAATACTTTACAACGTCCTTAGCTCGCATGTTCAAACATAATTTTAGCATGGCATATATACAAATATATATGTGTGTGTCTGTGTATTTAATAAATTATTTATACAGTGTATTACAGTATATATGTATGTATATGTAGTTTACACACGGAGGAATTGACTTGGGATCCCAAGCACTTATTGACAGGTTCCCTTTCTTGCTTAGGTCAGACACGATGAACGCCAGCACTCTGTGCAGCTGAGCTCTGCTGAATGAATAAATAGCGTGGGAGGTCTTGTCTGTCAGGCTAAGCATTTCATAGAAGCCAGGTGCAAGAGTCATCGTTGCATACTGAATCACTGCAACTCAGAATCTGGTATTACAGTCATCTGAAGAGCTCTTTTCAGATAGCATTTTAAAACTGGCTCTGTGCAACAACAAGTTAATGAGGTCTCAGTCTCTGCAAGATTTGTGCTAATGAAGCCTCCAGGCAAGAGACAGATCCTGCCACATGCCCTTCCAGTCTGGAAAAGTTAGTGTTCACAGCAATGTATAGCTTCCCTGCATAACAGTGTAACTCCCCAGATGACAGTAATGATTTTAGTAAAACTTGTCAGCAAGATCGTCTTGTCCAGCCATCACAGCAAGAGACCTGTAGTGCCAGATTTAGTTGTTAACCTGTTGCGTGGCTTTGGGCAGACTACATAACTCTGCCTAAGTTCCTCATAAGTAGGATGCGGTCAAGTAGTCAGGCACTCCACCGGGATGATGCAAGAGAGTTGTTTGCACTTAACCCTTTTTACTATAGGCTAAGAACTTTTCAAATAGCTGTAAGTTGTTGGAAAGGTTCTTGGATAAGATGAAGGAGAGCTGCTCCTGGGGTGTTCTTCCAGCTGATGGTTCAGCTGGTGTGAGGTCCAAAACCTAGAGAAAGTAAGTTAGTATGTTTCAGTTCTTAAACATATACACCAAACCAGCACTTCTTGGCTATGAGTGACAGTGTGACAGAACGTGACAACTTGACTGTCATGCCCTCAGTCTCCAAGCACCTGGTATCCCCCAGGGCTCAACCCCRACAGCTGACGTGCTAAGAGCCATTTGCCTCACCTGTGCCAGTGCTTCAAAATATGCTACCTGATGTATTTTAAAGATACATCTTTTATCCTGCTGTGGTGAAAGTGCTCAAGTATTAGAAATGTTTTTTATAACAAAATTCCTGGCAGAAGCAGGGCCTTAGAGTGTCTTCCAGGGCTTTTGGAAAAACATCATGACTGGTTGTGACAGACTGAGGAATGTGTTGTGAGAAAACAGGCAGTTCAAGAGAAGACCTAAATAAAAGACTGAAGTTGAAAGAACTCTTCTTTTTCTGTGCCTGAATTTTAGACATATTATCACTCAAATGTCAGTGCTTGAATAATTAAGGTGGTGTAATGAGATGTAATTGCCAGAGCTGCAAGGACAGTAAACATAACTGTGCTATTATCAGGACAGGCTGAGCTTCCAATGGTGCAACAGGTCAAACAGCTATAATCATACCACCCTACCTGCAATAGGGTAAGTGAAGGGGCCACGTGCAGGCTGAACATGAACATACTGTACCTGGGCTCTGGAACTATAATTAGAGCAAAGCTGAAGGTTTATAGATCCCAGGCACAAAATGGCACGATAAAGCTTAAAAAAAATTGAAAGTAAGTTGGAAGAAATGTAAGTTTACTATTCAACAGAGCAATGTCACATTAGTTAACTACATAGCTGGGATTGTTAGTGAAAAAAAAAAAGATGCTATTTAAGAATAGGAAATCTAAGATTTCATGTCTGGTCAAGAATAATCCACTGCAAAAACACAGACTGAGGAGCAAATGAGTAGGGAGCAGCCCTGCAGAAATATTCTGGAGGTTGCATGTTCTTTCAAAAAAAAGCAAACTACATACTGAGAGGTACAAATATAAATAGAGGCTAACAAATACGTGAAGTAATTCTTCCACTTTTCTCAGTATTGGCAAAGCTCAGCTGGAGCTCAGCAAGCCTGGCTTGGGGCACCAGGCTTGGGAGAGATAAAACACTCATCAGGCTACAGAGGCGAGCAATGTGTATGATCAAAGCTCTAGAAAAACACAACTTACATGGGAAGATCGGAGAAATAGGGGGTGCTGGCTCTAGTGAAGAGAAACCTGACAGAAATATGAGAGCAGTCTTCAAAAATAAAGATATTGCAGATTAATAAGACATTCCATTGCAGCAGAAATAGACTTTGGTTAGACATTAGGAAAAACTTTCTAAAAATAAGGCTATTAATGCATTAAGCTAGGTTGCCTGGGGATTGTAAATCTTTCTAAAAAGAGATCAGATAAAACTTAGTCAGGAATGACAGAGATAAAATTTATCCATCTGTAGAGAGTGGGATGGTACAGATGACTTCTTGAGATCCCTTTTCATCTGTATTTTCCATGATCACCCAAAAGATGAGTGTTTGTTTTTCTTCAGACTTGCTTGATTATTCATGCTATTCAGTTGCTTCTTCATCTTGGAAATGGAAATCCCATTATTCAGTCCCAGTCAGCACGGACTTCAGGTTTTTCTTGTACTCCGTAGCAACACGATGTGACTGTTCAAGTTGCAAAGACATCAAGACAAGGTTCAAAATGGTGTTACTTACTTAAAATAATAACTTTGAAGCGACAATCATACTAGTCAAAATACTTATCATTGGCTTCAAATCAAAAGATTTCATGAAAACAAGTCCTAAGTCATGAGTCTCAGGTAATTCGCGTGGTCCCTTTGACACTTCAAAGAGACCATGCTGTTTGGATGAAATGACCAATGTACTGGAACAGGCAAGACGGAGTCGGGAATAAACCCATTTGGATCCACCCTGCAAAGCAGCTGTTCCCGCTCTGGCATGCCGCAGGTGAAGCAGGAGACCTGTTACCATTTCACCGCGCTGCCAGCACCCATCAACACTTRCATACGTATCCATATCCATATCCACTGCCAACAGCACGGAGTGACTTGGAGTCCCTCTAACACAAAGGAGGTGGCAGGTGGATTTAAAGTCTGCCCACAGTGCTCTCACTGGATGACTGGGCCCTTCGGTAGGATAAACCTGAGACAAGCTCAGCAATTTAGGCCTCCTCCTGCTTCCATGGATGCCTTTGGTGTTTTTCTTCCCTCAGTGTTCCTACAGCGGCAGAATCAAAGCCTTGAACAGCTAATCCTCTTGCCTATATCCTGGGAGATCTGGGCAACATTTGACTATGTTTCTGTCTCTATGTAATTTTGATTATTACTGAGAGAATCTTAGCTCGCCTTCAAATTATTTCAACTCCATTACAGTGATCCTTGTTGCAACATGCAAGGCACTTGGCTCCTGAGCAAGTGCCTTATAAAAAGGATAAAGTGCTTCTACCTATTATGATTAATATTATTTTGCTGAATATGGAGGGCACTTTGGCTGCCCTCCCCCCAGGTTGCTACAGCAACACACATCTGCAAGGAGTCATTCTTCTAATTGTGTCAATTAGGCTTATATAAGAGTATTTCAGTSATCCAAACGCTGTGGAAAGCATGGCTTGAGGTCTGGCTGAAGACGAACCTCATGCTCCAAACGCTAACGAAATTATTTTAAACTTCCTTCTGGTGTAATTGCGTTAGTCATGGCGAGCAGGAAGCAGTGCGGTGGCTTGCTGAGCTGGGCAGGTTTGCTTGCTTCTCTGATGGAAGGGAGCACAACAGGCGGCTTCTGAAATGCCTCTCTGGAACAGAGGAAACAAAAAGTGAGCTTGCATCTTGTTTGCAATACATTATTTTATGATCAAGCAAAGGAAATTAGAATGCAAACCCATCATGTAACGATGCCAGATTAACAATTAATACTTTATGGCTAAATGGTGCCAAATTAATGACTAATCCTTTACAGCTATGCATTGCTTTTCAAATAAAGCCAATCTGTGAAATACATATAGACGTACAAGTCAACAACAGTGAAAGTGCAGCAAATGTCTGACTGACACCTTTGACTGGAGCAATCTGAAAGCTGCAGGGCCATATGGAAACTTTCCAGACAACAGCAGTGCCTTTCTCATGCGAGAAAACTATGCTTCTTTCCACACAATAAAATTAAATGAAGAAGTTTGTACTAACTAACTGCTTATTTTATTAGCTCTATCCTCCAAGGGTGTTTTTGCAACCCAGATCATTATGTGTGAATAACAAACACTTTCTGAAAACTTGGTCTACTTGAGATGGTTGTCATTAAAATATTAGCAGAAGACACTGACTTGCTGTTACATGACATTACACCACCACACTTGCCATGTTTTGCCGATGCTGTGACTCATCATAGGAGTTTGCTAGAGACTGGCTATTGAAATGCCATCCAATTGCAGTAATTGCTGGCTGAAACCTCTTGAAACAAAGAAAACGGTATCTTTAAAGTGAGACAACTATGTCTAATTACAGCCTATGACGGTCATAAAATAATATAACTGTCCAAACATAACAGTATGATTGTTCAAATATGTAACTCCATTCATCCAAAAGAAATTTAAAAGTTTCAAAAATCAACATCCTAACTCTTCCCAGATTCTCATCCTGTGTTGCAATGGAATTACAGATCAGGCTGGAATATTACTTATTGTGTAGAATATGGAGTGATGGTCTTTTCACACAATGTTTTCAGATTATAGGGAAGTGTAAAAAAGGTACTTTGAGTAAAAGCTTCTCCTTGCTTTATTTTTAATGCAGCTACTGGTGGGCCACAAAGTAACTCACAGTCATATATGAGTAACTCACAGTTGTGTATGTGTATGAGATTGATCTTGAAATGTTTTTATGTTAAAAGATGATAATGGCCTGTATAGGATAAAAGGTGGGAAAAGGACACTCACAGATGCCAAATCCCAACGCCAGCCACATTTAATAACTTGCTAACTCTAGGCTAAAATAAGAATCACCGTACTCACAGTAACTTATTTTATCTTTGCATCAGGCTGCCGAGTGCTGGAGTCTTTGGTGAGGAATTAGACCATGGAGCTGAATGCTCAGTACGTGAAATCGCAACACCGAAATGCACTGGCTTCCCTGTGTCAAAGAAGGGGTGGGGAGGAGGCAACGTGGGGGAAGGAGGTGACCAGAGAAGTTCCCCAGCTTAGCATTTCCAGTGCAAGTGTTGACCTACATGACCTGCCTCCCAGAACTGAAGCTCTGACATACTGATGCAGAAAGGATTACTTCCCCATGGTTTTTAGTCGTCAGTCTTCCAACCTAAAGCTCCTTTCTCCTTAAGATTCTCAATAATTCTTCTGTTTCAGCAACCAGAGAATCGCCATAAATCACCTTTCTACATCAGCACTTTTCCCCCTTCTGTGTTCTCTAAGGGTGTTTTGTCATTGATCTCGTCTGCCCTGCAACTCTTTTCACTATTTTAGCTGCATTTAATTAGCATGACCATTTATAATGCTCAGAACTGAACTCTGGACTGTTTGTGGATTTGAAAACAGTTGGTTTTTAAAAGGTGTTTTAGAAATGCTTTGAGATTCCGCATCACCAGAAAAATGTGGGGAAGTGAAAAGCAGGGCAGTAGCTAGGCATCTCATTTTTCCAGCAACTGCTGTACTTAGCTAGTTACTATGGTTGGCTGATAAGGGGCACTTTTTGGGGGAGAATGTTTCTACCTATCACTGCAGACTTCAGTATTACAAATCCCATGTATGTTTGTGCCCTGAAGTCCTCTGCAGAAGATCCTCCCAGTTACTGCTCAAGTGTGTCCCCTCTCCTAAGCCCCCCGGATCTGGCAAACCACTCTGGCCAAGGAGAGTTGGGAGAGATTCTCTTTGAGGAGTAGCAACGCCATCTGTAAACCAGCAAGGATGCTAACTAACTGCTGACTGATGTGAAGTTTCCCTACCTGTGATGGCTCTGCTTTGCAGCTTTCACATGGTCAGGGCCAGGGGATGGAAAGAAAAAAACCCCAAACCCTTGAAAATAAATTTGGCATTATTCCCTGGCTACATGGATATTTTACCATCTGTCCACTTCCCTGAAGCACTTCGTAAGTTACTTCTGTTACTTTGGTGTCCACAACCAAAATGTCAGCTTCCGTGTTTCCTCTGCAGGCTTCTTCAGTACTTTCAATTTCTACTACATTGTACCTACTCTGCCCAAGGATACTCAAGTGCTTTCTGTTGATCCAGTGAGGACTGGTACTATCATTTACATTTTTCACAGTCACAGAATGACAGAATCAGTGCATTCTGTTCAGAGGCTGGAAGGTGCCTCTGGAAATCATCTAGCCCACCCTTCCTCCTCAAAGCAGAGTCAACTAGAGCTATTCTCTACCCCATGCTGAGCGTCCTTTTGTAATGTAAGGGGAAAACATGCAAACACCAATGTTCATGTGAACGGTTGAAAGAGCAGGATCCCAATGTGAGATGGAACAGACCAATGTGACAGGGTAGAAGCACTCTGTGTGACCACTGAGGAACCGGGCCAAGTTTCAGAAGGGGACATGGTTGCCTAAAGTAAAGACTAGGCAGAAAGCAGTTTGACTGGACATTCAGGCTCTGCTTGCTGATCTGAGGAGCTGTAAGTGCCCAAGATTTTGTCAGGCAAAATTCTTAGGCTGTTTCTGCGCATGGCTGTAGGTGCCATTACCTTGGTAGAGCCAGCTGTCATAGCATCTCCTGCACATCAGCATCCCTTACTCGCCTCAGGGACCAGCCCCAGGAAACCCTGTATCCTCTCAACAATCATTTTTAAATGAGCATAAATAGAACAAATGCTGCACTGTCTCAGGTGCCCACGTGGGTGTCTCTACATTGTATTCTGCAGTCCTGTCCCTACAATTGTTTCCTGTGGTCTGCACTGTATAAAATCATCAAATCATTTAAGGATATTTCAGTTGGGTTGGCAGCCTTACACCCTTGCACAATGGGTTTCAAAAAGAAACTTTTTTCAAAAAGAAGCTTGCAGGGTTTCGGCCACTCTCCTGCTAAGCAGCTGAGTGCACGTCCTGCTCCCACTGGGACTGCCTGGCACCTGCCATGAGGGGCTGGGATGGAGGAAGGAGAGAGAGGGTGCTAGTTTCATTCCATGAGCAGGGAAGGAGGCTGGCACTGGGAGGCAGAGAGCAAAAGTCAAGGTAGAATGAATCCAAACTTTTGGACACGTTGCTGCCAGCTGTTGGTTACAGGTGAGCTTCCCAAAGCATTGTCTCATCCCCAGAGACTGGCACACTGCCAGGCCTGCAACACCCCAGGAGTGCCCGTTCTGCACGGAAAGTTTTCTCTGAGTCCTTTTACAAGCTGTTACAAGGGCCTTCAAGGCAGCAAGGGTGCCTGGGATGCTGTAGCACTGCCAGCAATTCTGTAATGTTTTGCTCAGCTGCCTGGCAGCACACTCAACCCTGCAAGAGTTTGGAGCCTGGTTAAAGTTCCTGGGCAGGTCAGGGGTCAGGCTGAATTGACCATAATGAGGAAGGATCCCCTCAGGCCACCAGTTTTTTAAACAGCAGAAGACAGCACAAGTTCCTGGCTTGTGTCTGGTGGAATGTATCCAACTGCCAAAAGACGCCATCATCATGGACTCTGCCAGGGTAATCAGTTTATGAATTATCCTCACTGACTGACAAGGCTCGGGCAGATCAGGGTGCGGTACCCTTCCCAGTTCTTTCAGATACAGACCCCATGTGGCAGGCAGCAAAAGGAATGTGGGTCCTACTTCTGTCTCTTGTTTTGGTGAAATGGCATTGGGTAAACTCCCTTACAGCTCAAGATCTAGGACAGGGCACTCACGGTGCCAAGTTCTATCCTTTACCTCGCTCTAACACAGAAAAACAGCAAGCGCCAGCATGCCTGCGCAGGGAGCGGAAGGCAGAGGATGAATGGCAGAACAGGGAGCGGTCCACACCCAGCCACACCGAGTGCTGCTGGTCTCATCCCCTCCGCCTCAGGTAGCAAAGGTGGAAACAGGTCTGTGGATGTTTCCACGGTGGGACAGGTCTCATACCACCCTGTGTCCCTGCTAATATGCAGTAATGATGTGTCCTGTGCACCCAAAAGACCTTGAGATGTGAACACTAAAAGTGCAAGTCAGTTAAAATGACTTGGCCCAGGGACTATGAAGTGTCAGCCACTCTCCGATGTGACCATCGCAGACAGTGTATGTGTTGCCACAGGAACTCAGTGACAGGACTTCAGAAGCCAAGCTGCCAGCCTTGTGCTTTGATTACTCAACAGTGTTCCCTCTTGCAAGTTCCTAAAGAAAGAAAACATAGGAAAATGTAGGGATCTCAGTAGAACATGATAAAGTTCTGGAACAAGTTGTTCTCCCCTACTGCTGCCTCTTCGCCGAAATGCCTGAGGGCTCTCTCACCTTGCTATATCTGCTGTCATTTCTTTCCAGACTTGTCAGGGACAAGTCCTAGTGATGCAGTTTCCCATTATTCACCTTCCCTCCTTCTGAGTGCCAGTCTGGTTTGCAGGGGTCCAAGCAAAAAGATATAAACAAGAGCAGCGTTCACAACAAATACACCTGCCTCCAACACAGCGGGCACAACATTTAGTTCTATTTTGGCTCTGGTAAAAAAACATTCGCTTGGTGGATTCCATTGAAATCCTTGTTATATTTGCAGTTGACTTCACCTGCATGCCAAAAACGAGTTTGCACACCCCCAGCTTCCTCCCTCTCTCATCTCCCTTGATGAGAGACCTTGACTTGTCCATTAAGAACTTGTGGCTTTTCAGTTTGCATGTTTCTTGCTAACGCTGTTTATCCAGGTAGCACAGATGGGGCGTATCATTTGGCAAGCTTACCCCTAAGCTTTTTACAACAAAGATGATAACAGGTGCAAGATAAGGGATATGTACAAAACCAAGAGTTCATTACAAATACATTTGCATCCAAAGCAGCAGCAGCAGGACTTGGCTCTACTTTATCTTAAAAGCATACACTTTGTGAATTCCATTCAAATATTCACTGTATTTGCATCTGATATTGTATGCATGTCACCCCAGGCAACAACATGGAACCAAACGGTGTTTGCGTGGGCCTGCGCTTCTGCACAAGGGCAGGCAGATCAGTCCTCTCTTCTCAYGACAGTATGGAGGTTTTAGGATGGCTCTTGAAAAACTAGAGACAAAATTCTGAAGAGAGTGCATTGTCCCCACAGAGAGCAGGATTTTCAAAGGAACTCGTTAGATTAATAGCGAAGGCTTTTTAATTCTGAAGGTCTTATTTTGATGTCAAAGTGGAAGCTGGGCAGTTAGGATGCACTAAGCCCTTGAAAATTTGGCCCCAAGTTCTGCTTCTGCCTGTTTGTGTGTTCAGAGAATGTGGCACAGCTGTGGAGAGGTTCCTGGTCAGAGGGGGTCCGTAATCTACAACCAGTAGAGAGACTAACGTTAATTAGCATGATCTGAATGCTGAAACTATGTCCTTATTCTGAGCTACTCTCTATAGAAATCCTATTTTACTCCATCGGCTAAAAAGAGATAAGAGACTATCCTAACAAAAGATAGGTATCGAAAGGTAATTACCTGAATACCCACTGTTTCACTCACAAGTCTGCAGTCTGAATCAGGAGTAACTGAAAGTTGGTAATATCTGGCCTTTACCTGATAGTGTCTGTAAAGTGTGTTGACAGATCCATTTGTTTCATGGAGCAAAACTGAATCTCAGGAGTAAAACCACAGGAGTCTTGAGAATATATCAGATGAGCAGCAAGTCCTATTGAGTGCAGTGGAGTATACCCATGGTTGGCAAAGGTGTCAGTGGATAAGGAAAAAGAGCTGTTTCCTTTCACTCTGAAGGACAGTCACTCCAGCTCAGTCCTGCAGCACACAGCCAAGGAAGCATGCAGTGGTCCTCACCCTCCATAAATCACGGAGACCTTTGTTTCCCACTGCTGTTAGCATAGCACCTTTTACGACCTTTATTTGTGCTTGAAACTGGGGAGTGAAAGAGCACAATGGTAACAAGAAATAAATGAAAGTTTACCAGCACATTTATCTACAGACAAAACTACAAAAAAATAAACAAATGCAGCAGCAACAAAGATGAAACTCCTTCACTGCAACATCCTTTTGGAACTTTCCATCTACTTTGTAATTAAAGACTTAGATGTTTAAACCATGGAAAAAGGGTAAACTGTGTTTTAAAGTGGCCAAGTGCTTGTTACCACACGCATTAATGTATTATTCTGTGGCCAGGAGTGGAACGACTGCAGTCAGTCATGTTTTCTTAGTGCACTCCTTTAAACAAAGATTTTTGGTTGAATATTTTTAGTAGTCCAGGTAAAAATAACTGCATACGCCTGGTCGCTGTGGCATGGAACCAGACAGGAAACACTATTGTTACTACACACAGATTTTTCCTTAACTCCGACATTGGAGTGAATCCAGGATTATTCAGAAGAGGAAAATGAGAGAGAGGGAGAATATATCCTTGCCCATGTGAGCRTAGAGAACAGACCTGTCAGATCACTGTTCATATTTCTGCTCTCGTCGCTACAGACGAGGGATCCCGGTGCCAGTCTCCCATATCCCAGTAAACACCCAGCCTCCGGCCATTGGATATTCTTAGGCAGGTGTCTCTCTTTTCCCCCATTCTCCTCTGTATGAAGACTTTTTTGTTACAAGCACTTGAATATACATAGAACTCCTAAACTTCAGCCTCTGTTTGGCTACCATAGGACAGCTGAGGGTCTTTTTTTCTCATTTATATGAGACATATATATGACAAATAATATCTGGATGTTCTTTTAATGAGAATTGGCTGTAACTGGTCGGTATTCCCTGACACGAAACTTGTTTTTTTCCAGAAACTCCAGGTTAGAGCAATAACTAAATTATCTCTACGTAAACCAGCCATTGTTGTCACTAGCATTGCTGCCCAAGGATTTCAAAGCTTTGTCTGAGGAGTCAGTGGGACAAAATACTTCAGTAAAAGTATGCATCAGAGAGACAGGCAATCATCTTTCAGCTTCTGACAGCAATATTGAAAAAGGTGATGAAATGTGCTCTTTAACACAATAACATCATTTAAAAAAAGTTTGCAGATGCCCCTTACTAAGTTTAAATTTTCATATACAGTGTTAAAAACTCACTAAAACATTAAGCCAAGTCATTACTCCCACTGCGCTGGCAACACAAAAGGCTAACTTAATATAATCAATACAGACTTGAAGAAGCTTTTCAGTAACTATACATGACATGTGAAATATTTGTTTAAAGAAAAACATTTGTAATTTARTGAGAACAGTAAAGGTACAGAACAATAAGAAACAAATGTCAGCACACCAAGAAAGAGGTCGGGATAATTGTTTTTTATACGACACTTGGTTTATTCTTTTTTTACTAAGGGTTTAAATCAGTTTAGCACCATTTTGGTTTATTCAGAGATTAACAAAAGTTAATATTTTATAACATTTATTTATAATACCCTTGAGGTTTAGAGTATGTTTATGTAACCCTTCTGCCAGGAATTGGCAGCAGCTGAAAGAGCTGGCTTCATTTATCTAGGGGTTCTCTCTGAAAACTTAAACAACAGCAGTTTCAGCCTCCACCCAAAGCTAAATGACCTCCTTTGGGTGCCCTGACAAACAATAAATCCTGCTCAAGGCATTGCAAGGGTTTAAAACAAGGTCCAGAGGTTCAAGACAAAGAGAACTTTAGAGACGAGGGAAAGGGAAGAAGAAAGGCTCAGGGTAAACCCGCAAGAGCCACTAATCAATAAAATAAATAATGCTTAAGTGAGATCCCTAACCTCCCTCTCCTCCTCGTCTCTGTGACACAAAATAAAGGCTTGCTCTCATTTCCAAACAGATGCCTTGTCACTTGAATGTTGCTGCCCACTCAAAACTCTCCCCATATTTACTGTGTGGCTTCACTTTACAGCTAAGCTAATGAACATATGTATTACTGTCCACAAACTGGGAGATCCTACCCTCTCTCCAGAGCCCCTTGCTCGTGCCAATGCCCTGTGCTGGCACTGCTGCTCAGCTGACCATGCAGTGAACTGATTCAAGGCACCAAACTGGCAGAAAACAAACTCAGGAAAACSAAAAGCGAGCAGAGGATGGGTTTCTGCTGGTTTAATTCCCTGAATCAACTCACTGTACTATAAAATGAAGGTCAAAGCTGGCACTAGGGAAGAGGATGGCAAGGGTGGGGATAGAAAGAAAAACCAGACTGCTGTTGCTTCTAGTAATAACTAGGTTGGGCTAGTTACTAATAGGTTGGCCTGGTGTAGTTTTAAGATGAAAGCATGGTGGCTTCTGTATGAATTTGCTGGCTTATCCCCATATAGGCCAAACTTTAAGGGAGCACAGCTACTCTGTCCGTGACTACAGGACTTAACAGGACCGTTCTGCCTCTATATAAACTCCAGCCAGTCTGCACGGTATGAAGTCCCTCTCCCAGCCAAGAGGAGGAAATAGGGCCTCTGTTGCAAAACTTACAAAACATTTTACTGAGAACTGAGCCCTGGGGTCAGCTTTGCTGCCCAGGCAGAACTGCCCAGCTCCGCTCCCTCGTACAGCAAACCGGCCCAGAGGCTGTTTCCCAGTCCTACAGCCGCTCCCGTAAGTCTCCTATGCCACACTGCCCAGAGCTAGGAGATTTTTACAATTCAGTTTCCTTATTTTTGGGGAGCTACCGGTTTAAAACCCCAAGTGCCTGGTTTCACTTCACCTCAACACCACCAGCAGTGCCCGCCTCGGGAGCCGGGGGAAACTGAGGCAAAGGCGGCATGCCGGACGCCATTTGCAGGACAACAAAAGGCCGTACGGCTCCCACAAAACCCCGGGCCGAAACCGCGTATTCTCGGGTGCCATCTACCGGTACCTTCTCCGTTAAACGTTTACACCGGACAGGCCCCGTGCGGCCGGGGTGACTGACGGGAGGGGCGGAGCAGCGGGCAGCATGGCGGTGTCCGCCATGGCGCGGGGCGGGCTGCGGCACGGGCCCTGCCACCGCACGCTGAGGGCGGCGGGCGCCCGCGGCGGGCTCCCGTGGCCGGGGCTTGGCGGCGGGAGGTCGGCGGCGGGCTGGGGCCGCCCGGTCCCCGGAGGAGAGGTGCAGTACTGTGCCGAGCTGGTACGGTGAGTGCCCGGGGGGGGAGGCCTGCCAGCGCCTGGGTCTTCCTCTGCTCAGGGGTCGGCGAGTCTGTCGGAGGAAGGCTGGCGAGCGCTTCCCTCCTGACGGAAAGGCTGCTGAGTTGCCCGCAAAAGGTGACTGGGGCTACCCCCCGGCTGCCCAGGCCGCCCTCGGCCTCGCCTGGGCACGCCTGGCCGCGAAAATAACCCCCGCGGCCCTGACGGGAGCGGCGCCGGTGGAGGGGGTTGCTCCGGGACCTCGCCTTTTCGGGAGAGCGACGGAAACTAGATAAATATTTAAACTACATGGATGATTTAACCTGTAAATGGGAATTTCCCTCCCCCGCTTCTTTCACAGCTGCTTTTCTTCTGAAGTATTGAACGATTCCATTTCATTGTCTCGGCTTTTTGGAGAGAAAGATCACTGAAGTGGATGTTTAAAAACAATGGGTGTTTTCAGATCTTCTTGGCTACTGGGACATAGCCAAGCTTCCCAAGTACTCCTTGGAAAATAACCAAAAGCAGAGGAAATCCAACAGCTGGACAGACAGCTCAAGTAGCTTCTCTGACCTAAATGCAGGAGGGGGAGGAAGTCTAGTTTTCAAAAGTACCATTTTTGGTCAAATCCAAAATGCTCCAAGAGGAGCAGGAGCGCAACTCAGATACTTCTAGGCCAGGCGACATTTCCTGGTTGGCTTCTGGGCTGTAAACAACATGCAAGACCTCTTAGCTGCTTTCTAGTCCACAAGAGTTCAGAGGTACAAAGTAAAAAATTAAACAAGTCTCTCTGTAAAGACTTAAATAATTTCTCTTTGGATACAGTTGTCCTAGATGGTTGACAAAAGCAGGGAGAAGGCTTCCAAGCATGTATAGAAAGAGTGGAACAGGATCATCTTCTCCAAACTGATGCTTGTAAAAGATACAAAGGTGTGTGTGGTCAGCAGTAATGTTTGAAGTAGGAAAACTAATGGAAACAAATGTGCCARTCTTAAATTTTCTGTGCGGCACCAAGAAGCAGACCTTTACAGATGCATAACAATGCATAGCCAGGTTGCATTTTCCTTGATAAAACTTCAGATTACAGCTTTGTTTTCCTGGTTACTCTACCCAGAATTTGTTTACTGGTTACTCAGGAGCTCAGAGGCTGCGTGTACGGTTAATATACAGGTAAAATGTTTTCAGTAACAAACAACTGTGAACAGAATAGTTAGGTTCCAAGCACAGAAGCTGAGATGGTTGAATTTAAACTTTTTTTTTTTTTGTTATACCATAAAAAGGACTACTTATAAAAATATACAAGCATTCAAAATAATAAAATGAAAGGTGGTTATGCTTTTGGCATCATTTAATTGGAGCTGCTGTTCACAGTAGCTCATATATTGCATGGAAATCATAAGTTATAAAAAAACAAGAGGAAGGAGTTACTATTCAAACAGAAATAAAACACTTGAGGCTATGCAAGCATCAGCAACTCCCCAGTCCTGAATTTGAGTCTCACGCACATTAGGAAGAACAACTGAGTTATGCGTTAATGATGTAGATTTGTGCAACTTTTTGCAATATGCAAGATGTCCTTTCTCTTGGGTTTTCTTTTTATGTGAAATAACTCTTTTGCAAGTAGCGTTAAGCTATTTGATTAAAAATATGTTTCCCTAGTAGGTATACTTTCTGTCTCTTGCTGTTCATGATGTCTGCTCTGGAAGGCAAGCTTGTGACTTGATGGTATTACGGAGTTCTGTAATGTGGAAGAAATTCTTTTTAAGACTTTACATTTTTCATTATACTGAAAGTCCAGCAATGGTCATAACCAACTTTTCTTCCATCTGTGGGTTCATGTATAAGCTTATACTTATTTGAGAGAGAAACTGTGAAAAGCACTCAATACCAGACTTAAGGTCATTCCCTCCTTTCTTYATTCCTTACCCTGATACACAAAGAGATTTGGGGTGGAACCTGGTCTATAGCAGTATCAATTTTATTTTACAGACTGAGGCTTAATGGATTTGCTTTTCTACTGTTATGTCCAAGGGTGCACTGTCAGCATAAAATTCACATTTCTTTCTGATTTTTTTCCTTAGCTATTTTTTGCTACACTTTGTTTTTAAGCTTAGAATATTTGAAGAAAAAAACCAACATGCCAACACCATCACTAGAGGGAAGACAAGTTTCTCTGTTGTGCTGCTGTTTACTTTGTGTAACGTGTTTCTTTGTTTCCTTTCTGGAAGTAGAGGTGGTTCTGTGTTGTGTGAACAGCCTAGGCAAACTGCCTAACTGGAACTGGGAAAACGTGGCTGTAAACCTTGCAGCTCTGCCCATGTAGGGCAATACTGGGTATTACTACGATCACCCTTGAAAAAAATACTAGGTTTTGAGCTGATAATACTTTTCAGAAAGTGTCTTGAGGGAGGTTTGATACATCTGTGCTTTAATATCAAGGTGACCTTTAAAGCCTGCTAAAATTCACAAGTGTCATTTTTTTTTTTTCTTGATGCTTCTGGATTCACATCAAGCTCTAAAACAAGTTTCATAACTGTTGTGAAAACTCTAAGCATTTGCTAGTTATCAGCTGCTGTGTATTATTGTAGGGGTAAGGACCTTTGTTAAATCTCACTTCCTTTTTGTTTGATGCTAAAAGTAGCAACCCTAATAACTCTTGGTTTTAGTTTGGCTTTTCTATTTTAAGCTCACATTCAAAAGAAAGAAGAGTACATGTAAGAACAGCAGACTTCATGAAAATGAGTAAATGTGTTTTCCTCGACACCTGCTTCTCCACTCTCGAGGCGAAACTTGGAGTTGCTGGTCTTGTTCTAATGAAGAATCAGGTTACAGCCTTATCGGAAAGTACACAAAAATGTTCAAAGCAAGCAATTTAGCTTTTCAGAGGTGACCAAGGGTTTTTGTTAGMTACAGTTATGTATGATTTTGCAATTTATGATTCTGTGCACTGTGATAGTTTTTAATTTAATGGCACACCCAAGTGGCCAAACAAAGGCATATCACTCTAGATTGGCAACAAGCTACCTGCAGTGAAACTGCCAAGACCCAGAGTGTTTACGTTTTGAATGTAGTTGCCAATAAACAAAAACTTACTGGTTAAGCAAGCGGTCTTCTGCCAAGCTCCAAAGCACAATCTTTTAAAGAAATGTGGTTCTATGTTTGGAACAGAAGTCTGGAAGTCAGACAATCTGGAYTCTATTTGCAGTTCTGCCACAGCCTTGTTCCATGCCTTTAGCCAAATATCTTGAGATCTGGATTTGAGAGGTGCACTGAGAGTTCAGACAGCATCCCCTCTCTCTCGGACTTTGTCTTATTTTAAAATAAGCTTAAAAGCTGCTACTTTTGCAAAGTCCGAATTTTGAACTAGAACTTACTGCTACTATTTTAGGAGTTCAGTGCTAAGCAATAGTGCACCCAATTTACCTAGAGCTATAAATAAGAAATGTATTTTTTCATCCTTTTATAGAAAGCGTGACTATGAAGGGTTTCTGTGTTCTCTGCTGTTGCCTGTGGAATCTCGAACCTCTGCTTTTGCCTTGAGAGCCTTCAATGTGGAACTGGCTCAGGCAGGTATTAAAATACATTTGTGAACTCTGGAAATGTACAGTAACAGTTTCAATACTCTAAATTACACTAGTAGGTGGTGTTTTTCTGAGATTAGCTTTTTGTACTATAAGGGGCAATGAATAAATAAGTGCAGTACAAGCTTCTAGTTTTGAATGGCCCTTGGAAAGTAGCTAGCCTCCCCCAGTTTGTTTTGTTTATGTATAGAGTTTTTCTGACTTTCCTCTTTGTTGTGCATTTTAAGATTAAATTATAACAAACAGACTGTGGTCCTTGATACTGTTATGTAATTGCATCTATGTCCTGGCTTCAAATGCAGTGTCTGCATCGGTAAAGTGCAGCTAAATCCTATCTGTAGAAGGTCTGTCAAAAACTTGGATGATATAATCAGTCCCAGGTCTTTGTTGGCAGAAGCTAGGTGATGGAAAGGCTGCCCGGAGGGATGTTTGTAATTAGAGAGTTGTGGGAGGGGAGTGGCTGCAGTCTCTCTCCTTTGCTAGGTGGCCAGAAACTGCCAGTGCAACCAGGAAAGTTGGTAATGCTTGCCAGAAAGGAGTGATCCAGGAAATGTGCTGACCAAGCAAAATCCCGGATCAGCTTCTGTGGGCCGTGCTTCTGGCAACCCATGGCGCTGCCCTCCTTCACTGCTGTTACCACTGCTTCTCTTCCTTTCTTCTTTCTGGGAAGAAAGCTAAGGTGGGGGTCGCCCAGGACTTAATCTCCGTGGGTTTCAAAGTCAGGCTGCAGAGAGGATTTTTTTTTTTGCTCTAGGTAGTGTTTGTATGCTTTATGAGGACTAAACATAAATTCAGAATTGAGCACTCTCCCTACTGAGTTTGGCTATGTCCTGTGTCTGTCTTTCAGTGTAAATAGACCAAGTGCCTTAAAGACACTGTGAATTTCACTCCAGATGTATCCTTTCCAGATTAAAGACTCCATAACTCAGAAGACTACAGGTTTGATGCGAATGCAGTTCTGGAGGGAGGCTGTGGAAGATATATACTGTGATAACCCACCACATCAGCCAGTTGCTACAGAACTGTGGAGGGTAAAATATACCTTTATTGTCTTACCTAAAATATCACTGTAGGAAATAATGTCATTGTTTTGTGTGTGCTGTATTGCATAGTTAACAGCATTATTTTGTATAAAAGAGATAATGTAAATTGTGTTTGTGTCTGTATGTGATGTTTTAAGTTACCTACAACCAAAGAGCAGAGTTGGAGAAGGAGGGTATTTGAGTAGGACCTACTTGGAGGGCCAGACTTCTGTGAACTATCTGCTTTTTTCTCTTCTGTTTAGGCGAAGGACAGAGTAAATTGTGGTAAGCTGTAAGTTGATAGCAAGTGAGGCGCATAAGTATACTTTCCTGAGTCAGTGCTAGTCCTGCCTGAAGAGATTAAGCTGTACAAAAAGACAGGAGACTAAGCACAGAGGTTGAACTAGCAAATAGGGTATGAGGAAAAGCCCAAGACCTTCATACCTAGTTGCTGGATAATGGGAAGAATCTTCATACAATCTTCTCGCATCAAGAGTTGCTTGATGGCTTCTATTTATGTATTATGTTTTGCACAGATCCTTTTGTGTGCATTGAGTAACAGGGAATGTACTTGTGAACTTAATAGCTTATTTTTACCAAGATGCCTGAGTTCTGCAGGCACTAGAACATCACATAAAGTACACCTACAGATCTGTTCCTCTGCTGGTCGTGGCCAAAGAAACAGAGGCTTTCTTGCAAAATTTTTTGTTTCTAGTTAGGACTGTCATTGATATGTTTGATGTATGATTGAAGGTCTGAAGGCAGTGCGAATGGATTTCCCCTTGATGCTGTTATAGAACCACAGAATAATTTAGTTGGTAGGGATCTCTGGTTGTCATCTAGTCCAACTTGCCACTCAAAGAAAGTCTAACATCAAAGTTAGATCAGGTTGTTAGGGTCACATTGAGTTGAATTTTGCATTTCTTTGGGGATGGAAATTCCAAATGTTGCTAACTTGTCATCTTAGGGCCATGGGCCCCAGCAAGTCTTAGAACCTTCCAAAAGAGCAGCTACTGTAAAGCCTCTACTCTATAAGATCAGAACTTGTATTTAAACTGAAGATTTCTGAGCTCCTGGACAGGAAAAGCTGCAGTTTGTCTAGATCTCAATAGCTGAATACAGTTAACATAGATCCCATAGGTAGTTAGGTTTATGGACCTGCTGAAAAACAGGTAGTGAAGTGTGGTGCCTTCATCCAAGTATTCACCTGCATTGTTCCTRTTAAAATCCTGGGAAAAGCAGGACACTCACTGTAACGCTGCATTAGAACAATGCAGTTCCTGCGGGACTAGAGCATTTCACTTTGTTGCCATCTTGGCTTCACATCTGCTCTGCTGCACCTCTGAGACCACAAAAATGAGTCTCTTCCAAATCCTCTTTTCAGTGATTTTTGGCAATGCTGAAACTGTGGCCTCTCCCTGACTCTTCCTCCTTCAAATGTGAAATAAAGCATAAGTGARCATTTGTTCCTGTCTGTCAACACTCATGTTTAGATTAAATTTGGGATTTAAACAAGATACAGTTTGTTTAACTAAGAGAAAACATAGGTAAAGCCAAGAAGTAAAATAAAAGAAAAACACCTGTTACAGTCACTTTTAGGAAGACCAGAGCCATTCATAGGTGTCTCCAGCCCAGAAAAAGTGTGTGCGTTAGCCACAACAAAACGTTCGTACAGTTAGAATGAAGATTGGCAAATGCTGTGAGCCTTTTTATGGGATTATGGGAGTTGAAGATGCACCTATGGTGATATTTTAATGCAGACATTAAAATGCARAATTGGTCATTTTGCATGTCAATCTGTCTGTGTCTTTGTTTTTTATTTCCTTCTTTCTGTCTCTCTTCCAGCATATGGCAAAATTCCCAAGAACAAGACCGTTTTYTCCCAAAATGCATTTGTCTCCTTTCCAAGGAGGAACTTGCTTTAGTGTAGCTTAACTTGCTTTTGTTTCTGAAGATATCCTCTCATTTAGTTTTCTGATTGAGTGAGTTAGGTACAAGTCAGTTTGGGGTATGATTGTATATAGTCTTTCAACCACTTTTAATTTCAGGCTGCTTGCGTGTGTATCAATGTGGGGTGGAGACATTTATTAGCAGAAGAATGACTTACAAAAAACCCAAAACATTGTCGTGGTTTAACCCCAGCCGGCAACTAAGCACCACACAGCTGCTCGCTCACTCCCTCCTTGGTGGGATAGGGGAGAGAATCGGAAGGGTAAAAAACTTGTGGGTTGAGATAAAAACAGTTTCATAATTAAAAAGAAATAATAACAATAATAAAATTGTAAGGAAAAGAGGGKAAAAAAATAAAAACGAGAGAGAAAAATAAAACCCAAGAAAGACAAGCGATGCAAATGAAAACAGTTGCTCACCACCAGCCAACYGGTGCCCAACCAGTCCCTGAGCAGCGGCTGCCCCCGCCAACCTCCCCCCTAGTTTTATTGCTGAGCATGACGTCATATGGTATGGAATCTCCCTTTGGTCAGTTGGGCTCAGCTGTCCCAACTGTGTCCCCTCCCAACTTTCTGTGCACCCCCAGCCTACTTGCTGGCAGGGCAGTGTGAGGAGCAGAAAAGGCCTTGATGCTGTGTCAGTACTGCGCCGCAGTAACTAAAACATCAGTGTGTTATCAACACTATTTTCAGCACAAATCCAAAACATAGGCCTGTACAAGTTGCTATGAAGAAATTTAACTCTATTCCAGCCAAAACCAATACAACATTCAGATGTAAATCATGCAGATACTGAGATACCAATTGCAACCCTTTCCAACAGCTAAGACTGCCAGTCATACTCCTTTCTCACAAAACAGAAAATTGATTTTGAAGTGGAAGAAAGAATTGGCCTATCTCTGTGGTAAGATTTCACCTTACATGTGATTTCTCTAAGGGAAAACCAATATAAGGCAATCCAGACAGAACTGGTTGTGAAATAAGATGTTGAAAAATAATTCAGAAAGTATTTCTAAGAGCTCTGATAGCTCTGAACACTGCAGMGTGCTGGAGCGAACTAACAATCCAACCTGACCTGGTGACTTTCGCACTCAAGATGTCATTTTATTTCTACATTTCAGCAAATACCCAAGAATGACATCTTTGAAGAGCACAGTTTCACAAATGTTCATGAATGTCATTGCAATTCTTAGAAAGAAGGATTTGGAAAGACACCTGAACTCACAAGTATCGCAGAGCTGTTAATAGAATTAGCATGTCTTTTGCACAGCATATTTTATGTATACTCTTTTTTTGCTGTTGAGTTGGTATGAGGACAATTTTKATTTTTCCAGAAGAACTACTGATTTATCATGTTAAATGTGTTCCTGAAGTTTTGTATATCCCAGAATACTATTTGGATTCCAAGAGTTTTATGCACTAGTAAAGTATATAAATAGTCTTTAATAGTATTTCTAGAATTATTAACAGCTCAACTCTCAGTGACTTTAATATAAACTTACACGGCAGCTGTATGATAACTTGTTCTTACTTATCTGTCCATTTTGAACATGYAAAAAGTGAGGCCTAATTCTCCATTCATTTCTGTGGAAGAAGCCAATTTTCAAAATATTGGAAGAATGAGGACCTGTGTGTTTGAATGAAGGTAGCTCAAAATGAATGTAACGTACAAATTGGGTAATTTAGCCGAACTCAGTTTGGTGCTTTAAGTCTTGACCTGTGACTATTTCAAGGATTTCATTTACAAAATGATACTCAAGACAAACAACTGAGAAGCAAAACTTACATTTGTAGTTGTAACTTAGAATTTGCCTTTTCACATACCAAGTACTTTCTCAAGCAGATTTTGTTAAAACAACATGAAGATCTAGTTTTGTCAAACCTTGAATAAATATTTATAACAGGTGAAGTTGAAAGTGAGCTATAAAGGCTAAGATTGTGAGAAATGTGCTCCATAAGTTTTGTTTATAAATATTTATATGTGTGATTGTAGCCTTTCTGACAGTGAGGTCGGCAAAATTCAGTGTGTGTAAGAGGATTGAAGGTAAGTTGATAGAATGAAGTGGAACAGGAAGGAAATCAAATAAAAATAAGAGCCAAAAGAAGAATGTGTGAATATGAGATGCTGTGGGATACTCTTTTAAACAAAACCATAATATTCATTATATTACTTTGTTAGGATGCTGTCTTTACAGTATGTATTGGTATGTTGGACCGACGTTTTCTTGAAAATTTACGGGGGAAATCTTTTTATTGCGTGACTTTGGAGGAAACTGTTCTTTTTGGAGAGTGAATGTAGTATCTGCAAATATTTTGTGGGAACATATGACTCCATGAAAGAATAAATTACTTTCAAAAATATTAAAAAAAAATGCTTTTAGTTAACTGGCTTGATGTTCAAGATTTCATTCTTTGTGTGCAACAACTTGTAACAAATGCCAGCTGAAAATTTTAGTATTTGAAGAAGCCAATCATATGATTCTATGATTTTCCACTGACATGCSTCTTTGACTTAACCCAGTGAATACAATCCTTGTAAGAAAAGGATTATCTAAAATATATTTCAGCCTTCAGAATACAGTACTACCATCACTTTGTATACATTAACATGGATGTTTTATTTGATAATTTTCAGGCTGTCAAGAGGCATAACTTGACTAAGATGTGGTTCATGAAGATCATTGATGAAAGAGTAAGTATTTACAATTCAAGATCTGATTTTTAGTTGTATGTGGKTTTTTTCCCCTTAATTTTATATGTTTGTGTGTAAAACAAAAGCTTAAGTAATTAATCTTTTTCCAGACAGTAGTATTTCTTTTTAAGAATGGTACTGCTATATTTTCTTTTAATTCTCCCTTGATGCCCCTACTCATAATTTCTGCTCTTTCTGGCCAAAACGGCTAATAGAATCCTTTGTTTAGTTTTGCTTTAAAATAGATGTAGTTTGTGGGTCGACATCTTTCTTGTTGCCTGCTCTGATAGCCAGTGTATCTGTGCTCAAGTTTTCTGTTGCTGGCCTCYATTCCTGATTTGAAGTGGTTACCCCTAAAGGTAATCCATTGGGAGTTACACTTAGATAMTTTTCTATGTGTAAGTGAGGGAAGTTCCGTCCTATGGGATTAAGTAGTAAGGTGTCCATATGCAACTGTTAAGAATGCTGGATACTTTTTAATAGAAATGGAAATGAAGATGTGTAAGAAGGGAAACCCGTACATGGTCTCTTTTTGTGCCATTCCAATCCTGCCCCAAGAGAAGGGACATCTCACATATTGCAAAAAGGTGCACAAATCTACATCGTTGGCATCATCTTATTCGTCCTTACTTCTTTTCTTGCCATGTCAGTTTTGCCCTTAAATAGCCTTCTCTTGTGATGAGTCATGGATATAAAATCTCAAAAATCAAATGACCCATCTGAACCTTTCTGCCACACTTAGCTGCTTCTCCTTATCATGGCTGTGGAGTTTTTTCTAAACASTGTGGTAAATCGGAGCATTCAAATCACGTCAATTTTAAAATAACCACCCTTTTTCTGGGAAAAACAAGAGGAAGAATTTCACTGGTACAGTGATGCTGCTACCATCTCTGACACAAGGGCAAGAATGAATAACTGAGGGCAGGAATTTAAGCTTGCTTTGCTGCTAAAGTTAGTATCTCGTGAAGTTATATCTTGAGAAAATTGATGGTCAGTTACTTGCGAAGTGTCATTGCTATGAAAGACTTCAGAGTTTTTTAATCGTAAGACTGGTATGTTTTAACCACAAAAGCCACTAGGACAGGAGGAATGCTGGAGGATGTTATATTTTGGGAGGTATTTGCATATGACATTGGAAATTGTGTGTATTTGATGGATTGATTTTTGTGCATGTTTTAAAAAATACATTCCTATTTATATAAATTTCTCTGTGCTTCAGATGCAAATTAGGTATTAAAATTGGCAACCCTGTAGTGTAAGAATACCATATGATGTTTTGGTTTGGCTGTATCTTTTTTTATGAAAAATTCTGATTTCTTATTGCAAGAGGTTATATTTGCTGCACTAACCAGACTTGGCTGCAGTTGTATGTAGCTATTTGGTTACATTAGACTTGTTATAAGCTTTAATGACTACTTCTATCTGAGTTTATACTCTCTTTCTATCTCTTAATTTTGTCCTTTTTTTTCTAATAGTGGATTAGGCAGACCTGACTGTAGTAATAAACTTGCACGAATAGGAGTTATATTTACATTTTASTGAAGTTCTGTGTTCATATTACAGGAGAAGAATTTGGATGATAGAGCGTACCGTAACATCCAGGAGCTTGAAACGTATGCTGAGAACACTCAGAGTGCTCTCTTGTACCTCACCTTGGAAATGCTGGGTAGGTGTTTTCCCCTTTTTAGATTTTTTTTTTTTTTTGATGACTCATTAATGCAGGTGCAATATTTATTGGTGTTTCAAAAAGCTCACTCTTTTTCCACTGGAGTTTAATTTCAGTAGAAGTTGTCTGAGGTAATACTTCGGATATCTTTTGAATGCTCAACCATAAATCTGGAATCTTACTGCACCTGTCCTGGAACTACGTCCTTTTCTTAGAAGCTGGTCAGTGGAAAGCTCATTGAAGTGCGGTTTCCTACTGCTCTGTTCTTTGTTGCTTAACGCTGTTTTCTCTTTTCTTGCTCCTATTACAGAGTGTGGTAAATTCAGCTCTTTACCATATTTTCTGATTCTCCCACTCGTCAGAACACAAAGTGCTGTAGTTATTCTGCAGCTGTTGTTCTGTATTGCAGTGATGTACACCAGTTATCTTGAAACAGCTGATTTCCCAACCTATAAACTTCCCTTGGTGATGTTGTAAAATTGGGTTTGAATCCTCTCCGCTTCCTAAAAGTAGGTTAACTATCAGTAATTGAATAGCCAGAAAAAACGCAACAAAGATGGTATGATCCTTGTGGTTAAGAGCTAGTATCTGTGTCATGTCTAATATTAGAGTYACCAATTGGGAGAGAACTGTTCATTTGCAGTGAAAAAAAGGGTGTCTTTCTTTTARGTGTCTGTTGCATTATGGAAGTATTCCCTGTATGAGCTCAGATGTAGAAGAAGRGTGAGAATTACTATTATTTAGTAGTATTTAGTATTGTAGTAGCRATATTTTCCTTTTGCTTATCAGAGTAGTCTGATGGAAGGCCAATGCTGAGGTTAAAAGAGTTTWAAAAGTTAAAAGAGAGATATGGTGAGCACATTCTTCTTAGGAAGRCATGAGGAACCTATCTCTTAATATCTGATGTTCGCTTCCTCAGTAGGAAATCAGTGAAATGTTGCAAGTGTCTTTCTGAACTTCTGACTGAAAAAGTGTAGGAGTATGAGAAATATCAGCATCTTCCATTCTGAGAAATGTATTCGATCCTGAAGAAGTTCAGTCATGCTTGGGTCACTCCTGATACAAGTCAGATGATCCCCTTCTTGAAAATCTATTGTGAGGGCTCTGCATTTTCTAGGTGCCCTATTGTAATGTTTAACTTCTCTTAAATATACCAGTGTAACAAAATATCTAAGCAGAAGTCTCCTTCATTGCATATTAAGCAGTTAACTTCTGTGTTTTTTTTCCCACAAAAGGAGAAATTAATTGAATACAGCCCTTTTCTTGGTGTTTCCCATCAGCAGTCTTTTCTAGACTAGGGGGACCTGGTTTCATTACAGGTCATGTTTGCTAAATTTCTTGTGCTTTTTAGCTTATTTATTCCTGACCTGTCTCCAGTTTGTGTGTATCTCTTCTAGTGGTAGTGCTGCTTTGTTCATACTGATTTTGGGTTACTTCTTTTGTCAAGCTCATTTTGACTGGTAATCTTGTTGTCCAAAGTCCTGGTACTTCCTCCCAGCTCCTGTCATTTAAAAATACTAATATTGTGCTCTCTGATTCATTGCCTAAGTAGTTAGGAGTCTGGTCCTACTCAATAATTTTGTTAAACCTTTTCAGAACCTCACTTTTGGGATATATTCCCAGGTTGAGCATATGTCACTGCTAACTCTTACTCTTTGAGCGCTTTTTTTTTTTTTTTTTTTTTTTAAATTCCTAGTTATATGTAAAGCCTGAGCTGCCCAGTCAGGATCAGTAAGTTATATCCATTGATTCCTCCAAGCCACACTCTGCTTTCTGCTGCCATTGCCAAAATAAGTCCATGTAGTCTACCAATAGCCACTGTTTCACAAAGGCTTCTGACACCCATGCAAGGCTCAGGCAGGCTTGGGCAGTGAATCTGGTACGCCCAGTATCGTGTGTCAGGTGTCAGTTAGGCTCATTGGTCTGTAATTCCTGTATCCTCATTTCTTGCATTGTAGAATGCTGCTTCTGTTAGAGCTTTTGTGAATTTTAATTTCAATTTTSCTTTAAATTTTCATTTTATCCTGGGTCGGTTCTGTGAAAACGTTACAGCTTTACGATCAGTCTAAGCCAATCTTGTATGGTCTTGCCATGAAGAGCGATGGTGCTGCTCTGCCCCACTCATCTCCCTCCTCTTTCAGTTCTCACAGTTGTGTGACCACGCAGTAACTAAGGTTAGTTTTCCATTGCTTTGGTGATCTGATTCAGTTTGCCATGCTACTGCCTCATTGCCCATGACAGCACAAGGGAGGTGGCAGAAATACGGGTTCRGGGGGGAAGCGTAGGACCGTTCTCTTTGGCTTCAGTATACTGCTGAATCAGCTGCAGCTAATCATGAAACCATGCTGTAAGCGTTAATGCTTGTCAGGAATCTCACACTTRAATGATTTTTCTGGCAGGAAAAACAGTTCTTGGAGTACTGTTATCCTGGGAGAGGACATGCCAATGAAAATGAGTTTGTGTACTGATGTATTATATCTGAATAGGTGCAGCTCCACTAAGTATACCCTTTGCAGAAACTGCAACAAGCTAAGAGGCATCTTGCTCCTGAATGTGGAAATCAATGAATTCACCTGCTACTTTGCACCTCTGAGATGAGATCTCAAGGCAATTTATGAACATAGACAGTTCTACCATGGACCAACGCACTTAGCTTTCCTTAAATATGACTGTGATATGCATCAGGGAAGACTAAACCCCTCAAAAGGCCTAACATTATGTTCTAAACGTATTATTTCTGCAATTTTAGGTGTGAGGGACATCCACGCCGACCATGCAGCCAGTCACATTGGGAAGGCGCAAGGCATAGTTACATGTTTAAGAGCAACTCCATATCACAGTACAAGACAAAAGGTCTTTCTTCCCATGGACATTTGTATGTTGGTAAGAGAAGCAAGTTGTCTGGAATTGAACAGGATAGTGTTTCTAACTGTGTCTCTCAACGCTAGATCTGAGATCATAATTTATTAGGCCAGAAACAAAACACCTTTTTTCTTTATTTTAACTCTTTCTGCTGTGGCCTAGTAATATGCCATTGTCATGGTTTTGTATCTTTTGGGAGGTGAGAGGAGTGACCTTCATGAAACTCGAGGGTTTCTGGTGTGTTGTTGTTGGGTTTTTTTTTTGGTTTTTGTTTTTTTTTTTTT
>JASVER010000004.1:13985661-13997142 GCA_030449065.1 Oceanodroma leucorhoa | reverse complement strand
TTTTTTTTTTTTTTTATTAAATGTAGTAGTATTTTAGCTTTCAGGAATTTTTCCATTAATGTGTAGAAATACACATGTGGAATGGGGCCTGGGTTTTGGGGTTTTTGTTTTAGCTTTTTTCTTTTTTCTTTTCCTATCCCTATAAAGGAAGCACTGTGAGAAATTTTACCTCTGAACAACCCTCTCAGGTTTCTCTGTACTACCTTTTCATAAATGTGCTTTTGTTTTTTGGGGGTTGGCTTTTTTTTTGTTACATATTTGATAGCTATAAGCRTACATTCCATACATTGCTGTAGGAGATGGTATAGTCCTCCAGTTTAAACTGTATGCCTAATTTGCACTGGAATTTAGCAGATCTTGCAATTTGGGTAAAATGGGTTTAAAGCTCAAATTTTTTTCATTAAGTTCTCTGGCTAGATCTGTAGGTATCGCAGCTGTTACTCCTTCATCTCCAGTCTTTATTTTTAAATGTTAATGCTGTTCTTTTTACACTTAACCAAAATTTATGTAATTATGGTGATGCTTAAGGCAGTTGTGTTAGTATTTTCTGAATATCATTTCAATACAATTGAAAGTTTTGATTTGAAGTTTAGTAATTTAGGTAGTTGCAAAAACCATAGGTACTAATATAGGTCAGGGTTATAAGACTGCAGAAAGGAGCTGCACCCTGCTTTCAGCCCTTCTGGGACTGGATGGTATGGGAGGCCTTCCAAGTTTTTAGCTTTTCAAACATAGCCTGAAAATTCACAGTTATTCCTTGCCACGGAAGGTGTTTTACAGTGAAACTGTAAAAACAGCTTGCATCCCTTCTGTGCCGACTGAGCATCTTGTAAGCATTTCAGCTGCTGGCAAGTATCGCAGAGTTCTAGTGGAGTCTCTGTCTCCTGTGAAGCCTACCTGCCTCCCTTCATRCTGCTTTCACATGTCTGAGAGTTGTTAAGAACAGGCAACTGGTGCAATTCTGAATATACCATGTTATGTCTTACATTGGTCACTATAGTCAAAGAATAAGTTTGGGGTTGGATTTTTTTGGGTTTTGGGGTGTGTTTTTTTTGGTGGGTTTGGTTTTTTGTTTTGGTTTGGTTTTGGTTTTTCGGGGGGGAGTGGGGGTGGGTGTGGGGTGGGTTGCAAGCCTGGTGGTGCACCCAGCATAGCTTCTGTGTTAGCTTTTACTGGCTTTCTTTTGCTTAATATCGATTCTTGGATTATGGTTTTAAAAACTGGGCATCTAAACTGATCTACATTCTCAAAACTTTAAAATCTGACTTGGTTATCTGACTGACCACAAAGTCTCTAGGGAACAAATTCATGCAGAGAGAGYCTGTACCAACTGTTCTCTTTGTTCTCTTGATTTTTTTTTTTTTCCAAGTGACTGACAGAAGGAGAAAAGGGGAAATAAAAAAGGAGGGGGCGGTGGTAAAACATTTAGGCTGTTTCAATCTTGTGTCATTAGTTTGGTTGCTGGGACAGGTTTTTGAGAAGCTTAAATGGAAACTTGGTTGAGGGTTTTTCTCTTTTTGATTTTCCTTCCTATGTGTAGCATGGAGTTTCACAAGAGGATTTCATAAGAGGCAAGCAAGAGAAAAATGTGAGAGATGTAATTTATGACATTGCCAGCCAGGCCCATATTCATCTAGAACATGTGAGATTCCTTCACTTTTATTTATTTAAATAAACATAATTGATGCTAATCTTCACAAAGCATTGTGCATATGTGGTGTTAGAAGACTTACAGCTGCATACTTAATTTCAGATATTTTACTCTTAATTACTTTGAGAGTTTAAATTAAAAAAAAAAAMCACCACACAAAMCCTTTAAATATTACAACTACTTCTGTATGAATATTATATTTATCTTTATGTACAGGAGGCAGTTTACTCACAGACAGGTCCAATTGCATATATATAAATACTGCCTAAAAGCCTTATTACTGGGAGAGAAACTTGAAGCGGACTTTTATAAATGCAACTATATGCCAGCATGGGATCAGCACCATAGAAAGCACTTCTGCATATGGTATTTCACAGCACAGTGGAATGGCTGCCAGGAAAGCAGAGCATGTTGCCTTTAACTGCTGGTTAGTGTGTGTGGGAGGGGGGATTCATTCCCTAACATGACCAGCTATGCTCAAAGCTATGTTGGGAAAGGTGCTTTCTGTTTGTTTCTTTTCTGGCTCACAGCCAAGTGAATGAGGAAAGACTTTATTTGCTTGGAACAGTGGATAATGAATCCTGAAGAACTGTAGAGTCCAACTCTATTTTTCTTCTTTGCTCTTACTTTAGCTACACTCTGAATTGCTTGTKGGTACATAATACAAAAGCAAAAGAATGTTTCATCAGCAGTGCTGTGTCTGCCTTTATCTGGAAAACAAAACTTGCAAGAAGCACTGTAAAGATTTTCTTATGTCTACAAGTACATGTACACATATACTTTGAGTACTGCACCCAACACTTCCAATCAAGGTGGTCTGAAAAGATACCACTTCAAAATAAAGAAATGYCAGATTTATCCCTGCATTTACACCATTAATCTAATCCTCAATTACAGTGTCACCTGTCATCACAGTATTTTATGCAGTAGAGATAGGAGAGCCCTTTTTCATTTTTCTGAAGGTAAAATGAGGCATCCCTGGTTTGTTCAGTCAGTGGTTAGTTAGTTGATTAATGTTTTTAATTATTGTTAATARTATGTAGCCTTGGGCTTTATTTTTAATACAGACTATTTATAATTTGCATTTAATGCATTCCTGTTCATGTTGTTTCACCTGATGTCTCAGTTTTTGTTGTCACATGCCCAAGAAAACTGTTTATTCCATTTAGAAGCAGGGAACAGAGACAAAGAAAATGCAAGGTCAAAACTGTCCACTATCCTTGTTCAAGCTGAAATGTTTTGATTTTTCTTTTTTTATTCCCCACCTTTCAACCCATAATGCACAGTGTATAAAACCGATTGACTTTGGTTGCAACTGTGGCTTACAAAAATGCCAAGAACCTGTCCTGAAATGCCTTGTATCAGGGATGGGAGGCATGGAAAATAAGCAGTGTGCATTTATTGTCCAGCTGTTTAAAATTTGGTTGCTGATATTGCATGGAAACTTGGGGACAGAAGCAGGGAGAGAATTCAGTTCTTCAGAGCCTTTCAGATAATTTGATAATTCTTAGTGTGTTGGTCCCCTGGCTCCCAACATGCCAACCAGCTTCTGAAGAGAACAGGCAGAACCTTACCCCCCTGCTTTCTTCCCACTCCATTCCTAAAGCCCTGCCCATGTTATGCACTGGGAGGGTTGTATGGAAAATATGCATCATGTAATTGGAGACTATACAGAAAAGTATAAACACAAAGAAACCAGATTAGGGCAGCATTAGCATTTTATTCAATTGAATGTTGATCTTGGTGCCCTACCCTCCCCTTTTTTTTTTAAATGGATGGGTTATATCGTCTTAATTAAAATTAAAAAATTCCTCTCTGAATATTTGCTTCCAGCCTCCATCATCATCAGTGAAGAATAATTGACAGTACAGGATCYCTAGAGTGTTCAAACCACTTGAACTGACAATAACTGGCAGTAATAACAGGGTATTAGCCTCCTTGATAATCAGATGGTCTTTGTTAATGCAAGGATAAAGATACTTTCTCTCCTAATGGATGAAATAGGCTTTTGCTGGCAACATTTGCTGGGTATTTCAAGACTTTACATGAATGTAATGGGCTGGTGCCTTTAAATGCATCTGTTCTCCTGTATAAAATCACTATCTTGTTTTGCCTGAGGGTCTTTTCAGCCACTTACCCTCTGTCCTAGCTGGAATTAGAGAGTAGGGTAAAGTTTAAACCTGCAGAGAGGTTTCAACAATCTCAGCATTTGTTACACAAACCACGTATTTTGGAGGATGAGGGTAACAGTTACCAGCCCCCTTTCACAGTCAGAAGAAACATAATCCTCAAATGCTAAATTAAGTCTCAGGGGTATTATATGAAGCATACTGTAGTAATGTGGCACTTAATCTTGGGAGAAAAGTTTCTGAAGTGTGGTCAGCTCTTCTTGATACTGCGACTGATGACCAGCAGAGGGCAAAATAAGATAATGAAGATTGCAGTTTTCTTTAGGAATTGTGTGGTTTATTAGAATAAAAGCATATAATAAAAGTGCTCTGTCAGCCCCACAGTGATCCCTTCAAAAGCCTGCAAATACATTTACATGTTCCCCCTTTTTCTCTTAAGCACCCCCTCCCCCATTCCTCTTTTTAAAAGAGGGTCTCCTTTTGGCTTTTTGCRATTATCTCGATTATGCTAGCTCATTATGGACTCAATTTACCAAGGAAGATAATATGCTTTCTGAATGACATGCAACCCATTCTGGGTTAAGAAGGTCAAGCAAGATTACTTTCTTTTTTCATCTCACAATTAATAATAGTAAGTTAGGGCATTAGATCAGGGAAGAACATTTTCCTTTTATGTATATATACACAAACACACRTTATTACATTTCAAAGTTTTTAAACAATTTGCCTTCTGAAAAGATTCAGTATTTTTCTCTCCTAAAGTTTCAGCCTGATTTTCTCTGTGGAAAGATCTATGGAAAGCTAACAGAAACTCATACATTCTCATCAGTATTCATAGAGGGTTGGTTGGTTTGTTTGTTTTAACCTGTAAGAAAAGGCAAAACAAGGAGGGATTGTGTATTTATAAATAAACATTACAGGAAGATTTTGCTTCAGGTCTGTTAGATGTACCTGAGTTGTACGTGGGTTTAAATTGTAAATTTGATTCAGCCATGGTTTAGACTCTGTTTATRTGTAGATACTGAGGACCTGAGCACTGAGATCCTTTCGAAGTCCCATAAATGTAAATGGAGCATAACTGGACTTCTGGGACTGATGGCAACACTGGACAAAAAAGATGCACTCAGAGAAATGCATTTCTGATCTTCCATCATTTCTGTCTCTTGGCATTCAAAGAGTTATTTGGTGGGGGAAAAGAGTGTTAAACCATATTTATTAAATCAGATGCAACTTGGAACTTTGTYGGAACAAGGGATGCTAATTTACATTAGTTTATTATATGTAAACTGTAAGGTTGTCAAAACATGTAAGAATTTTAGCAGGCCTCTCCCAGTATTACATACTTTCTGTGTAATTACTTTTGTATACACCAGTGAGGGATGGTGCTGGCTTGCACATAATGGAAAATTACAGTTTCAGGATGTCAAAATAAAAGGGATGAAGCTTGTAATAGTCTGTAATAGAGGTTCTAACCATTATGTATAGTATTTGATGTTTAATCTGAAATGTTAAATTCTCCTGATAAGTACGTTTGTTTTTTTTGTTTTGTTTTTTTTTTTTTTTCTCCCACCTTACCTCATTTACTTTCAGGCTAGATCTTTCAGTAAGAAAGTTCCTGTGAAGGCATATCCTGCTTTTTTCTGTACGGTGGGTGTGATATCATGCACTCTTTAAGTGATGGTCTCATTTCTGTGCTAATATGTTTGTGAAGAGTAGAGTATCAAATTAAGCATGGTTAACTAATGCTTCATGTGTCTATTTTGGGAGGATATAATAGCTAAAAATTCTGAATATCATAATGTGTGTCTGATTCTGGAACCTCATAGTTTTGATCAACACTTCTAATCCTTCTTTAACTACATCATTTTGCCCAAGATRTCTGTATACTCATAGACCATTGTCCTGATGCAAGGGCCCAAAATCCTGACTATTTTTATAATTTGCTGTTTGGTCTAGTAAAAGATAATGCTTCTCTTCACAAAACCTGCCTTTTTTTTATCCTTTGAATGTGATGGTTACGCTACCACTTAATAAAACAGGCAGATTGTCAAGCCTTTTTGCAGTTCCTCATTTGGTTTCATGTATTGCTTTTTAAACTTAATGCCTAATTATTTGTGTGCACCATATGGACTAAGCTTTTTTCTTCTTTTCTAGGTTGCTTTAGATGATTATTTATGTAATATACGAAAAGTGGACTTCAATATATTTCATCCAAGCTTACAAAAGAAGAGTACGTTACTACCATTGCATTTATATATTAGATCTTGGAAAAAAGTATATTAAATTTTTTTTAATACGGGTTCAGAGTGCTGAGTATTTTCTTTAATGTCTTAACTTGATAGAATTGGTAAGTGTCTTAACTTCACACTTCTGCAAACTCTAGTTCATGGGAAGCAGCAGATGCGCATGAACTGTAGCTGTCAGCTTGCTGGCAGTAGTTAAGTTTGTTCTTGGAATATTAGGCTGATATCTCTGGTTCACATGTCTGCCAAGTCATATGTCCTTGTCTGAGATTACTTGTCTTTCCTGTAATAACATCAATATGATAGAATTCTTCTTGGACAAATTCTTTGGTAATGGATACTTCCGACAGTTCTGATGCTTTACTGGGGAAAAAAAAAGACAAAAAAAAAAAAGACTGCTTGCTTTGTGCCCAAAAGCAGTTACAGTAAATGCCTTATAAAATCAGCTAAGCAATTCTGTTTAGAGCAAGGAGCAGACTTTTTGCAAGTACTAATGGTGCTTCATAGGTGGAAGAATGAGCAYGTGTATTTGAATGCAAGAAAACTGTCAGGAAGAGCTTTAGCTGTTTTAATTGTGTAGTGTTTATGTAGAATTTCAGAATCATGAAATAGAGCTGTAGTACAGAAATTACTTAACTGCGTGTTGAGATCGAGCCTTGAAGTGACTGTCAATAGTGGGAGGATAGCTTTACAACATACAAAGAGAACCCTTATACAGTTTTTATCTCCAACTCAGCCAAAGGTTTTTTCAGTCTGCTCTTAGCTTGGAAGTAGCTCCCTCCTGGCCTCTTGTCTCTCTGTTGTTGCCCACAGCTGTCATTGCAGCATGGGTTCGACTGCCCCTTTGTTCATATTTACCATGTCTCAGGACACCCTCCTGTGAAGCTTCCCTGAATTCCTTTTCTTCGGTACTGTGAAGAAACATATTGCTGAATGTTCCAGGTCATTTTAGTCCTCCCTCTCTGTAAAGATACTGCTCTGTTTTTTTCGATGGGAAATTACTGAGAGCTTTGTACTCAGCATCTCTTCGAATCAAGGTAAATATTGCTGTTTGATTTGTTGTTTGGTAAAATAATACTTCCTAACATCCAGCTTGATTCAGTCGCACAAATCCAGTAGTTTATTCTGCCATCATCCTCCTTCTGTTAAATAGCTGCTTTTCCCAGAGATTTTTTTTTTTCAAATTAGGGTTAATCTCCCCAGATGCTTGGTTGTATAACAGCATCCTGTATTTTAGTGTACAATGCTACATAATGAATTTCTGAGAAGAAGATTCGTGGCTTGCTTAATCACAGAAACTGCCAGCATGGTAGAAATCTTAGGAACCCAACATTAAATCCTTCATTTGGTGATTTTATTTTACATGTTTGAAGTCGGTTTGTGATACACATCTTGGTTAATTCTGCAGTTTCCTACTCCTGAGTAAGACATTCCTCTTTGAATTTGTTCAGCTCAGGATGTTGGTTTCTGTATTTCTAGAGGTGTCATAATCAAGGTTGATAAGAACCTAGAAAAATCCATGTATATTGGATCGACAGTATACTGTCTATTTTAAAAGTAAAATCTTAACAGGCTCTGTCCACTTCTTGAGTCAGCTGTATCTTATCATTGGTGTTCTTGAATGTGGCAAGGAGGTCTGGTGAAAAGAAAATATTTCCTTCCTATGCAGGCACCGCAGCTCTTYCTGCCAAATGAAGAGCAAAGGCTTAGGCTCTGTTGCTGCTACCAGGCCAGCTGCGCATTTGCTCTGTTTAGTTTATGTTCTGGAGAAAGCGTTACAAATGTCCCTTTCTGCAGTTGGTCCTCATTTTGTTCCGAGCATGCTGAGTCAGGACAATAGAGGCAGCCCTGTCTGTCCTCTGAAAAGGAATCGCTCTCCTGTAAAGTTAACTTTTGGCAGGAGCGCAGTACAGTTAGGAGGAAGAGAAGGAAAACCATGCAGTATCACCACTACCCCGAGTTGCTACAGTGATACCTTCCTTCCAGGCCACAAGGCCAGCGCTTTGCTTCGGTGTTGAAGTGGAACAAATCTTGACAATGTGCTTAAAAAGGCATCAGTGGAAGGGCCGATTTGTTCTAGTGTAGAAAAGAAGCCATGTGATGCAGTGAATGGTGAGAGGGACTAACCAGTGAATTAGTAAACAGGATATGGAATAAATAAATTCAAGTTATGACTTAAGTCACGAGAGAGTTTTGAGTGACGTCAGAAAGTAAAGCAGCACTTTGAATTGCAAATGACAGGAGGCTGCCTGAGTAAGCAATCTATGTCTCCTTTGTATCCTTCAGGGAACAGTGCTCTCTCTTGGATGGTCATGCCTGATTCTGCCCTTAGGGACAATGTTGTGAATGGAGGCATTAAATACCTGTCAAACAAGGTGGTCTTAATTTGCCTGCTATCACTAGTACTGTCTCCTTTTAGTTCTCGATAGCGATTGATGCCATATAAGAAATTCTGTCCATCAGTTCTGATAATTTATAATTCCACATCCTACCAGAATTCATCCTATTTCTGCCTTTTTTTTTTTTTAATCTGACAAAATATTTTCTCATATTGGTGCTAACCTACTGGTCATTTTTATCAGAAAAGCAACTAGTAGAACTAGCAAATCCGTTGCTGCCTGCTAATTACACTTTGGAAAATAATTTCCATGCCTAGCTACATCATGTCTGGTTAGCCTGGTCCACGTAAAGCAGTAGTCTAGCGGGTATCCTCCTCAGTGACCTTACGTGTTTTGTGTATCTTTATGGTCTTGCTTTCTTTTGGTTAAGCATAGAATTACATCTCCATCTTTCTCTTCAGAGCAGTTCACTGGAGTCTGTTCCACAGTCTCTTTCCACTTAGACTTGCAGGTTTAAAGATAGCAAAACATCAGAATTGTATTACTCCAGTAACAGATCATATTTTGTCCATGGCAGGTAACAGTTATGGCGTCAAAAGTGCTGACCAAATTGAAACACATCAGACATCACTTGCCTAGTGATCTTGCTTTGTTTTCCCATTTAGCCACCTAATAGTCTTAGTAAAAGCAAACCAAAGAAAAGATTAATTTTCAAGAAAAAATGCAGAAGCCTCAATCATTRGTTTTAAGAAACACATCCTCCAGATTGTCCCCATTTCCCTCACAACTTAGCATATGAATATCTGCATCTTATTTTGGTCCTCTCTAGTGTCACAACATTCAACAGTACCAGCAAATGCTCTCCAGCCATAAACATAGGAATGCTGTACTGCAAAAGGGGAATGCCACAGACTCTTCTTCTTTTACATTTGTCTTGCTGTTTTTCAAAGGAAGATACAAAAGGAACCATTTATATGATTATAAGCAATCTGCCAAAATAGAAAGGATTTTTTTTTCTTACTGCTCTGATGCCAGGTTAAGACCTGAACTACAACTGTTCAGTTATAAAGGGATTTAGAAGGGGGATACAATGTTATGAATGTTCTCAGAACCTGTTTTCCATTGCGTTTGCTGATGGCAGTTGTGCATTCTCAAAACTACATGTGTCCTTCTGTCTCAAAACATCATTTTTTTCATCTTTTATGAATCTTTCTCTACGTCTACAGACTTTTTTTTTTTTTTTTAATCTGGCTGACCTTCAACCATTGAAGTTGATCCAGTAAAAAATTGTCATAAATAACATCCACAGATACATAAACCAGGACAAAATATACAAGCAATCCTTTATGCTTCAGGCTATACATTGATTGGTATTTGCCTTTATAAACAGGCAACCATTTGTGGATAATCATTCACTGATTTATGTTCTCAGGTGAAGCAAATGGTGTTTAGCATCCTGCTCCAACAGGGGCAAGTTATATATGCAATGGGTTAATCTCTGGATATTTTAGATTCCCAGTTCTAGGATGGCCCTCTCTGTATCTGCACGTCAGAAAGGCAGGATAGATGTGCATGTCTTTCAYGGATAAAAAAGCCGTGAGTCTTTAAAGAAGGATGCTGGTTTTCTTTCTTCATACTARAGGGGGGGACTTCTGAAACCTTTAATCATGCAGTAGTAAGTGGTGGAGGGTTTTTTGGCAGTTTGGCTGTGGAAAGCAACTTGTACATGGTAGCTACTCCTGTAAAACTCAGCCTAAACATTTTTTTCTTTAAGCCCACTTAACCTTCATATTCACTGACAACGCACTCCAATAGGTCGAAAGACCTCCTTTTCCTAGATAGCCACAACTGTGAGTCTTCTGTTCGCTTTTACCTGCAGGCAGTATCTTAGCAGGAACAAATCAGGTCAATTGGGCATAGATGATCAGTTATGCAAACATCTTAATGATTTCACTCAGATATTCAGTACAGCATCATAAAAATAGGGCCAAAAGGGRCCCTGGGAAGTAATTAAAGTACTAGTCCATCTATTAGCAGAATCAACTATAGCTGTAGCATCGAGTTACCCATTTCATGGATGAAATGTTATGTATAAATGGATTATGTTATGCATGAAGTAACAGGATTTCTTTTTTTATTGACAGAGATTTGGAATTTATTATAGTTTCGGAAGATGGCAGAAAGGACTCAAAATAATTTTTGCTTTCAGTTTTTCAGGATTTACAGCTTTCAGGATTTACAGCTACTCTTCAGCATTATTTTAAAGCAACATAAAGGATGTTTTAAGTCACATTGCGTTGTCAGTGGAGCAAGGATGGCAATACATCCACGGGTGACTCTCAGTCATACAGTGACTGTCGTCATGTTTGCTGCCTACTACTACTTGGTCTTTTATCTGTGTCAACGGGAGAGGGGCTGTAATAGGGAGGGGAAATTTTGTATACTGATCCATCTTGTGTGGTTTTCTACATCAGAATCACAGTGCTCTGGAGAATCAAAGCCAAAATGTTGGGGCTAGGGTGTGAAGATTGTTCAGACTTCTCTCAGTCTGTAGTTTAAAAATAAAACCCAAAATCCAAATGCTTAAAAAGTCAGAGTGCATGTCTCATTTTGCCAGAGTGTATCTAGATGCTGTTCCTTGACATAATACTGCATATAATCAGTTATGGCTGAAGCGTGAAAGTTTAGATTTTGTAATTTCACACCTTCTTTAGTTACCCCAGGCAGAGCAAAACATTGTGGTCAAGGGCATCCATGCCTATTTAGATTGCCATGCTTAAATAAGCATAAAATTAAATGAAGGGGAAGGAAAAATAGTTAAGATATAACTCTTGGGCTTCTTCAGTGTCAGAARGACCATGTTCCTTCAACAAAGTCTTTGCATATGGCATTCTGGGCATTCTGGTTTAGAAGTCTGGTCTCTGTTCTAACCAAAAGCCCAAGCAAAGGTTGGCTGCTGTTTTCATTCCATACAAATCTAGAGATTCCCAGATTCGGTCAGACTCCTCCAGATAGTTTCACTCTAAACAAACAAACAAACCCACCCAACTCTACACCCCCCCCAACCCCCCCCCCCCCCCCCAAAAAAACCCAAGAGAGCCGGTGCTCTTGGGCCCTTC